>CAJHNH020000101.1:192500-250000 GCA_905116865.2 Candidula unifasciata
TGAATTGTTTCGGAGTACCTTTTGAAACCAGGCAGGTCGACAGCCAGTAACCAGTCCCTTGAACAGTCAAGTATCGACAGAGCGTATGCGTCCTTGTTGATACTTTATAAATCTGCCCAGCCTTGGGGAAGGGCAGGGGAATGACGGTGGCACTAAGCGTCGCTTTAGATCACATCGCTGCTTGGTCCACAACGTCCACTAACTCTTTCAGGACTTTATTATTGCGTCAAGTATATTGTCCCTGGCCTAGGGCTTTTCTGCACGCAGACAATACGTGCTCGAGCGCGCTGCTTAGCTCTGCACAGTAGGGTAGGTAGATGCATGCCAATTCACCATGTTGATGCCAGACGGTGAAACATCGTACGCAGATCTTACGACAAAGCTCAGCCGCAGCGGGGCCATTCGCCAGATCTCACCACCAGTGAGTATTCAATCAACCAACAACAAACAGGACAATAAACAGACGAAACAACCAAATAACGAATCATTGAACATACAAACTAACTAACACAAAGGTCTAACAAGCCAACTAACCCTGTAAGGGAGAGGTGATCAACTGAGTATTAGTTAAATAGACTGTAAAATCAACAAGCCTTAGCAACCTCGGATATTCCTTTTCTGGAACCATCATTTATTTAACAACAGGGGATATTATGCAAATGATAAAACTAAATAATTAAATAATATTTAGTGTACCTTTTCGGACGTGCCCTATCAGAGAAAATCCTGTCCCTCTCGCTTTTTCCAGAAGTTCTAGAAGATCTTTGAAATCAATTTTATTACTCACACATTTGTTGTTTATATCATTTTAGGGGATTCTAGGAGATCCTTGAGAGCCAGCTGTCAACCAAATTAGTGTATTTAGGAGTAGAACTAGATGATGAATTCAAAACACAGAAAATCCCATAATGAGAACCTAATGAGCAAAGAAGTCTGAGCATGCTAGAACCTTCCAGAAGCAGTTCCTGTGTAGAAAACAACACATTTTGCATTCCCTAACGACACCTCCCCCACCCCCCCCCCAATATATATATATGTAAAGTAAAGTAAAGTAAAGATCCCTCTTCACGCCTTAGGCGCATCGGATATATGGGAAGTGCGTCCCATATTTTTGCAGACCAATCGGCACTGGGTGGGTAATGTGGTCAGCATTAGGCTGGCTGTCTTTACTTCCCCAGGACAGCCATCCTGGTACCCATTTTAGGCAGGGTCGACCTGCGACGCCCAATACCTTGATAAAACTCCACGCTGCCAGCAGTGGGTTTCGATCGCTGTACTTTGGATTAGGAGTCGGACTCGCAAAGCCTAAGCCACGGACGCCGCATATATATATATAAAATGGCCAAGAAACCACTTCAGCAATCTTCAGAAATGGCCAAGAAACCACTTCAGCAATCTTCAGTCTTCGAGACTCAGAAGAAGAGAGACTAGTTATATTGGTAAACACATATAAAAACCTTCAGTCGTTGAGTCTTAGAGACTGGTCACATGAACACTCGCCGACAAGAACTTTCAGTTGCGGAAAAGCCAGCTCAACTCTAGAAGAAGAGGAACGAGTCACATGAAGCTTCCAAAACATAATCTAGAGAGGAAACATTAAACGAGACATCTAACTACTACAGACAAGACACATCAATCCATGTTCAACAGAGACGATTCAGACAAAACAATTACTAAGGTGTTAGAGACGCCGGTTAACCATATAGTACCAGACAGTCCTTGAAGCCAGGTGGCAGCCATAAAAAAAAAGAATAAGTTCACAAGAAAACAGAGATGAAAAACACAACCCATCATCAATGTACCACTATAGAGAGAAATCAGCTTCTATTACTAATAATACTGATGGTATTCGTCATATTTTTGAGATGGTTTATATGCGAAAGCAAACCGACCAAACACATCCAGCAAAGAGCAAGAGCAGCTATTTCATGGACATTTTATCAGGCAACAAGCATCAGAGTGCAACACAGCCAGATAGAAAACTGCGACTCCCCATGCAGCAATTGTAGCAAGAAAGACTATCACTATAACAACCACTGTCGACACGAGTAGCAAGAGAAGCATGCAGCTAGCAAGAAAGATTTTTCCTAATCTCTATTCTTCAAATAACTGCTCCTGGTAGCAAACAACAGACGAACCTGGTTGTGTCATCAACACACACAACAAGAGAGCTGTGCCACAACCCTCTAGCCCACCAACCAAGTTTTCCTTTGAGGTCGAATATCTTGCTTTCAGAACCATCATTGGCACCTTTCCGTCGTTCCAGAAGATAGTGTTATATTTCGCGCTATGAGGAGGCATGCGACTCACGGCCCTTGACGATGGCGAGTGTGACTAGCAAGACCCGCCCGTGTCAAGAAAAATCTTCTACACTGATAGCATGGGATTTCAGGACAATTGTTGTCAACAGTTGTGTTTAATCCGTTTCTTTTCAGACGCTCAGCTCTCATCCTTTCTGCAATCATTTCTTCATTCCCTCCCTTCCTGAAATGCCCTTCCACACAACACGGTCCATGGCATTTCGTTCCCATAAGTCCAGCTCAATATATGTATCTTTCATGTCCCGCTTGCACACATCTCTATGTCGTAGTAGAGGTCGGCCTCGGGCTCTTCTTCCTGTCTTTAATTCATCATGAAGGATGTCGTTAGGGACTCTGCCACCTCCATTCTGCAGATGTGACCAAGCCACCTGAGCCTTCGTAAACTGAGCCTGGAAAAGACTGTTATAGTACCTGCTCTTTCCAGTACTTCAGTGTTTGTGATTTTGTCCTGCCACTTAATGCCAAGTATTCTTCATAGGCATCGCATGTCGAAAGCTATTAAGCCGTCTCTCTTGGTACAAGTAGGTTGACCAAGTTCCACTGCCATAAAGTAGAATGCTGAGAACACAAGCCTGATAGACAAGAAGTTTTGTTTCAATTGTGAGCTTTCTGTTCTCCCAAAATCTCTTTGTCAGTCTGCTCATTGTTGTTGCTGCCTTTCCTATCTTGATGTTGATTGCTTGGTCCGGCGATTGTTTACTATTCACTGTGGAACCCAGATAAGTAAAATGGTCTACTGTCTCAAGCTCTTCGCCGTCAATGTAGACTGCAGGTCTGTCATTGACACCTTGCACCATAAACTTTGTCTTCTTTTGACTGACTGTTAGTCCAAATTCGATGCACGCATCAGCAAAGGCAGATAGTAAACATTGCAGCTCCCTCCTCTGAGTGGGTGGTTATTGCGGCATCACCTGCAAACAGCAGCTCTCTGATAAGTACCTTTCTTATCCTGGTTTTAGCCGTCATCCTACGATCATTGTAAAGGCCGTCGTGAGATCGAGAATGAATGAATATACCACCTTTCTGATCTCGAAAGGCATGTGTCAAAAGAATTGAAAAGTATCTTCCAAAGAGAGTAGGAACAAGTACACACACCTGCTTCACTCCATTTTTTGATTACAAACTTCTCCGATGTTACACGATCAAAGTTGATTGTAACCGAGACGGATAAAGGCCAGGGATGAAGTTCTAACTCTCCATAGCACAAGACCTGGGCAGTATTGTAGAGACCATTTGTTGCCCATGCACAATGATCCATCTCTTGACCTGCCCTGTTTACTTTAAAGGAAAGGTAAAACCAGTACGTTTGGAACAAAGCAGGTTGCAGAAGCTGCCGGATCAGAAGAGCAGTGCTCTATCTGTCCGCCTGTCGGAGCTTCCCTCCTAGACCAGCTGCCAGCCAAGGCGAAGGGCCTCGTCTGCCCTGCCATAACAAAGTTTTCAGGTTGCCTTTCCAGGTGAATACAAAATGGCAACATTTTCTGTTAACAACCCACAATGGCTGGCCTCAATACATTATTATTATAGGTAATGATATGTTCTGCTCTAGTTCTCTGAATGGGTATTTAGAACACAGCGTACCATTAAATATATGAATGCACTCGAGCATTACTTTACTATAGACGAACTAAGGAACAGATTGTGATGAGAGTATGAAACTTCTGAAATGGTATGTGGTAGGCTTTATGAAGTTTTTTTTTTTTTTTTCAAGGAAATAAAAGAGTGCCGGTACTACAAAAAGGTATTTTTAAAATGGGGTGAGGGAGAGGGGTGGGGGTGGGGGTTGAGGGGGGGGAGGGGAAAGGGAAACAGGAGCTCACTGCAATGTGCCTATTATAACAGCGATAACAATAATAAATAATAATATTAATAATAATAATAATCCTGATCAATTTCCAATTCTGCCGTTAAGCGCTGTGAGAAGAAACAATGTGTGATCCATTGCTTGCTGGGTAGCAATGGCTTTTGTCGTCTTTGTCGATGCAGATCAGCGGTTCTCAAGCTGTGGGTTGCAACCCTTTTGAGGGTCGAAACGACCATTTTCAAGGGGTCGCATAAGAACATGGGAAAACACATATTAACTAAAGTTAAAAAGTAGCAACAAACATAATTTTATGGGTGGGAGTCACCACAACACGGGGAACTGTACTAAAGGGTCGCGGCATGAAGAAGATTGAGAATCACTGCTCCATAAGCTCTTTAATGTCACCAGTCCATCTTCTCATGCTGTCACTTCAGATCTTTCCATGTCTAACGAATGCGTTGGTAGTTGTGGATACAAATAATGATGCCTAGAAAAAGGTGCCCGTAATGCATACTGCCAGGAGAGATAAACCCTGGCTTAAACAAAAAATATTGCACAGTTTCGTGTGAGTGGTCGGCTCTGTGGCTAAGTCGATGCGAACGCTTCGTAATGCTGGGATGCCGGGCTCGATCCCAGCTGCGGGCCATGTGCCTTAGGTTGGTTTCTACTTTACTAAATCAGACAAAGAAGAAGAAGAAGAAGAAGAGGAAGAAGAAAAAGAAGAAGAAGAGAAAGAGAAGAAAAAGAAAGAAGAAGAAGAAGAAAAGAAGGAGAAGAAGAATAAGAAGAAGAAGAATACACTGAGAGACACACACATAAGGTTCATAGAAAGATACGCATCAAGTGTAGCGTATTTTAGAACATTCAGAGGACACGGCTGAGCATAGCCAAAACATGGAAGAGAGGAAAAATGTCTGTCTCTCCACTTGGAGAAATGTTTCATCGTAGATCGGTTCAAGTTCTTGACAAGCTCTTAACAGATTACATCTGGAAGGCCAGGTAAATTCTGTCAAAGATTTTACCACATAACAAGTTACAAAACGTCGTTTTCGAGAACTGTTCTAGAGTGTAGATCTGCAGATATGAGAGAGAGAGAGAGAGAGAGGAGAGACTGACAGCAAAAGAAGACATACAAAAAGAAAACGGCGCTGTATTATACTAGCTCATGACGATCGACTTTATTATTATGAAGGCAAGCACACAGACGTGTGTGTGGGTGTCTATATATATATATATATATATATATATATATATATATATATATATATATATATATATATATATATATATATATATATATATATAGAGAGAGAGAGAGAGAGAAAGAGAGAGAGAGAGAGAGAGAGAGAATTGTGAGAAGGAGATTAGAACCACATGATGACTTTATCTTATTTATAAAGCCTAAGAATGATTGTATATACGAGAACAAAACATTATTGTGTTTTCTTCTTCTTCTTCTTCTTCCTTCTTCCTTCTTCCATCTTCCTTCTTCCATCTTCCTTCTTCCTTCTTCCATCTTCCTTCTTCATTCTTCCTTCTTCCATCTTCCTTCTTCCATCTTCCTTCTTCCATCTTTCTTCTTCCATCTTCCTTCTTCCATCTTCCATCTTCCTTCTTCCATCTTCCTTCCATCTTCCTTCTTCCATCTTCCATCTTCCTTCTTCCTTCTTCCATCTTCCTTCTTCCTCCTTCCTTCTTCCTCCCCTTCTTCCTACCTCCTTCTTCCTCCCCTTCTTCCTCCCTCCTTCTTCTTCCCTCCTTCTTACTCCCTCCTTCTTCCTCCCTCCTTCTTCCTCCCTCCTTCTTCCTTCTTCCTCCCTCCTTCTTCCTCCCTCCTCCTTCTTCCTCCCTCCTCTTCCTCCTCCTCTTCCTCCTCCTCTTCCTCCTCCTCTTCCTCCTCCTCTTCCTCCTCCTCCTCCTCTTTTTCCTCCTCCTCCTCTTCCACCTCCTCTTCCTCCTCCTCTTCCTCCTCTTCCTCTTCTTCTTCTTCTTCTTCTTCTTTTTCTTCTTCTTCTTCTTCTAGTTTGACGGTTTCTTCAGCATCTTGTGCTAGTACTTCTGCCACCGTAACATTGTCCTTCTCTTTCGCATATTTCTTTTCCGTTCGCATTTCTATCGACTCCTGTTGCTGCTCTTTTTTCTGTTTTGCTTCTGTCTTCTCCTAATGTTTTTTTTTTATTTTTGGTGTGACATTGTAACATTGCTAAACACGAAACACACCTCTGATATAGACTGCTACCAAGAAACTAAGAGCTGAAGAAACATACAATATTTCTTCACTCATTGATTCCTGAGCTGTGTAATTATCTTTAGACCTTCGCCAATTTCTGAGCTATTGCTTCATCAGAATCATCAGAGGGCAAATGTGTTTTAACAAATTTTCCTATCTTAATAAATTCATGGGCTGCTTTTTGGCCCAGATTTAAGGACTTCAAAGAAGCATTGGGATTTTATATATATATATATATATATATATATATATATATATATATATATATATATATATATATATATATATATATATATATATATATATATATATATAGAATGAGAGAGAGAAGTAGAGGAGTGACATGTGGAAAGAACTAAAGAGTCAACGAATGTTATACCCAGAGGGTCACAAACTGCGCAAGCAGGCCCGTCTCACATGCGGTCTTTCCACCCACTCATCTTTCACACGGCAGATACATATTAGAAATAGAACATATTTTCATTTATCAAAATTCATTGTAGGTAAAGTCATAAATGCATAGGTGGCAAATATATACACACCACCTAGACATAAACACATACAAAGAAGACATAAAGACACAAAACACATACACGTGCTAACACATATGGGGGCGTACACACTAGCGAGAGAAGGAGAGAGAGAGAGAGGGAAGGAGGGAGGGAGAGAGTGAGAGAGAGAAAGATATATAAAGGGATAAAGAGTGAGGTAATGGCGGAAATTAACGCTTTCATCCAAATACATGGTTAGCAACCTGGTGTGGATAAAGCTAAACCCCACTAGCATCGCATACTAAATAATTAACATCCGGTGACCCAAAGAGTCGCTACTAGGATGAGAATCCCCAGGCTCAAATCCCAGTAACTCCATTCAACCATACGGCTATACTAGGGTCCCCAGTGCATACGAAATCACCGGACGTCTGAACATGAAAGGCCGCTGTAACTGTTACTTACTAGACTAGGACAGGGCCGGAGCAACTGTTAACCACACTAAGTACGTGCTTAGGTAATCACACAGAGGTTGGCTACCACTGAAATTACCACTGTAACTGTAAAGCGAAGGGTGCATTTTCTGAGTTGAAGTATATTGTAAGAAGCCATCAGAACAACGATGCAACAAGGTATCCTTATCTTCTGTTAAGTATAGAAGCAGCAGTGTTACATAAGATTAGTTTTGAGTATCTCATCAAAGACTTTGCAATTTAATAGAAATGTTGCAGAAACTTTTCACAAATAAGTGAAGTGGACGTATATAAAGGTAAATATTATGTTCCATCTTACAGAAAGTTTTTGTTTAGTGTCGATTTAAAAAAAAAATTGTATTGTATGGTTAATAGTGTTAATATTTTGAATTACATTTAAATGGCCATTGATCACTGGCATTATAAGAGCTAATAGACTTAAATGGTTGGGACATATTGAGAGAATGTCAAATGACAGAAAGGTAAAATCTGTATATACAAGATAGCTGAATGTTCGTAGATCACGAGGCAGTCCAAGAAGACTACTGAGAGATAACGTCTAGACATACCTGCAAACACTTGATGTCAACGGTTGGAAAGACAAGGCCAACAACAGAGATGATTGGAGGCGGGTGATATCTGCAGCAATGAACCTCAAGGGATCGGAACGCTCAGTAAGAAGAAGAAAAATAACCAGAAAAAAAAAAAAAGAAAATATGGTGGCATCAGTGCCGTTTAAACATATGGTTCTTCAGGACATTTGCCGGTAGCCTCCAAGGATAAAGGTCCCATACTATTCTGTGAATGTTAAATGACTCGTTACTTTTTTCCTCGTGAGTTGGTGTCACAAAGGCCACAGCACAGTGGTTTAACGACATTCCATAATGTTGAAAAAAAAATACCCGCTCTGAGAGAAGAGGGCAGAGAAAGGAGAGGGGGGGGGGAGGGGGCGCCAAAATCTTTGAAGAGCTTAGGGATTAAAATGGTCTTAGTCCGGCTCTGGTTAGGGTCTCAATGACAATATTAAGTGAAAACATTTTAGCCTTTTATGCATGTCTTAAGAAGCCCCAAAGTAATAAAATCCTAACCTGCACAGTCAGTGGCGACATTTAGCCACGAGGTCCTGAATCCTCATGCTCAAAGACCCGGCTGCCTACACGGCAAAAAGTAGTAAGTACAGGCAGAATTGGGAGTTCAACCACGCCCCCGCCCCTACCTCCCCTCAGTTCTTGCGTTCACTCATTACTCAGTGGCCAAGGATCTGCGTCGTGAATTAGAGCACGTTAACACTTTAACGTACTAAGTAAAAACAGACACGCACTCTGAAATACACGATAAGCACGTATTAGATAGGTAATATTCCCGTTTTAACCTGGTGCGCATATTTAATACGGGTAGATAGTTCAAAAGAAATAGATAGGCACAAACATTATAGATACGTAGTTAAGTATTACCAAATGTACACGTTAACATAAACAAGATAACTCGAAGGCATAAAAACAAACAAAAAACAAAATCTGGCGATCTGTTCAGCTCTGTTTTTTCGTGGAGTTCATCGGCAGTCAACTACGGCAGAAAGCTCCGGTTGCTGGTCGGTTTCTAGAATTTCGTCTTGTTTGACAACTTGAGTTTAGCGTGCACATCCGTTTTACATATATGGCTAATTGTTTGTTTGTTTGTTTTAGTATCCAGAAGCCATGAGTTGTTAACCCTTAAGCTAGGTATTATGGATATCGCAACCTTTCGGCCTTGATTCCATTGTAAAAACCGTAAATCTGGGAGAAATGTGGTTTTTCTGCCTACCCTTGGGATTGAACCCGGACCACAAGGAGTTCGTCACCCTGCCAACTACGCTAGAGAGCCGGGCATATGGCTTATTTGAAGCTGACTATTGGTTCTTCGTCTCGCTACAAGATGCACCCTGACTTCGAAGGAAGTGCTCTAATTAGTCGCTTCTCTAAGGGGCGCTGGGGCTATTCTACTCCGCCTTCCCCACTGCCTCCCCACCCCCTCCTATGGGGCCCTGCAACAAACACAGGAAATCTGTAAAGCTACCTAGTTCAGCCGTTTGGCAAGCACTCTTGGTTTCCTGTTGCAGTTTGTTTTAGAGATCCTTAGAGGTTATCACCGGTGCTTCAGAGTGTTACACTTCATGAGGGACGGACACACACTCAGACAGAGAGAGAGAGAAAGAGAAAGAGAGCGAGAGAGAGAGAGAGGGAGAGAGAGAGAGAGAGAGAGAAAGAGAAAGAGAGCGAGAGAAAGAGAGAGAATCAATGAACGGCCGAACTTTATATTTTAAAATGGTTAAGAAATGGGCACAGAGACCTGGCTTATATTTTGCCCTCCTGGACTTACTTACTGAATACGTGATACTATGCACACATCATTTTATTAGATAATAATAAACATCAACAACAACGTCTGAGTTTTAATTTCAAACGCTTAAATTCGCTCCATATGTATACATTTCAAATGTATAATAATAATTACAAATCCGGACGGATTCAACATTTTGTTTGGAATACTATTTATTATCTTTCAAAGGGACATATAGTCGGTAATGTGAAATTACGCAAATGGTATCCTCTTGTTGTGGGGGTTGTTGATATTTTTGATTGGCTGTGAAAGTTGTTTTCACGGATGAGCTGCTGTGTAAGCTATGCAATGACAGCAGGAGACAGAGGCGGCCTCATGAAATAAAACACAATGTTATGTAGGTAATCCATAAAGTAAACACTTTAGAGGAGATAACCCTTTCACTGCCAGTGGGTTATTTCTCTCACTCTTGTCATCATTGTTTGTTTTACTTTCTAGCAGTCATGGTATCAGCATATGATACTTCAGTAGAAAAGATAATGTTATTTTAAAATTTTTTTAACTGACAGACTGGATTAAATGGGTTCGTGCACTGAAGGTCTTAGATAGAATAAAATCAACACACCAAACTGACTCATATTTCAAGGGACCGAAAAAATTAAGGGTTTCTTTTTTTCCTCCTCCTCCTCCTCTACCTCCTCCTTCTTCTTCTTCTTCTTCTTCTTCTTCTTCTTCTTCTTCTTCTTCTTCTTCTTCTTCTTCTTCTTCTTCTTCTTCTTCTTCTTCTTCTTCTTCTTCTTCTTCTTCTTCTTTTTCTTCTTCTTCCACTTAATCTTCTTCTTCTTTTTCTTCTTTTTCTTCTTCCGCTTCTTCTTTTTTTTTTTTTTTTGTGTCTTTTGTCGTCTCACTGATACCAGATTGTCGCTCAGTGCCGTGGTTTTCTGAATTTGTCTTGTGCTTTTTGTGTGGCATGGGTGATGGATTTGTTATCTTTTTTCTAAGGAAAGGTCAGGTTATATAACTACACCATTTATCCATCTCTTTCTTGGTCTTCCACTCGCCTTTTCCCTGGATAGACTGCTTTAAAAAGTCGCATATGCAGTCTGGTCTGGCTGCCGTCTCACCAGCTGGCTGAACCATTTCATTCCTTGTCAATATAATCCAGACACGGTCTTATTTCAGCTGTCTCTCTAATGCTGGTATTCGCAAACTCTGTCTGTACTTGTGTTGTCAGTGATCTTCCGGAGTCAGCGCATTTCACATGTAGTTATTTTCTGTTCTAGTGTACTATTGATTGTCCATGTTTGGCACTGATAGCATAAAGTAGGGATAAAAAGATCCTGATAACAAAAATATCTGCTAACCGGGAAATAAAAATAATTAATCCTTCATCAACATCATCATTGTCATCATGTGCCACGCAGGTAAGCGAGTGCTGTCGTGTTTCGCTATGTCACACGATCACAAAATCACAGATTAGTTCAATGCTCTTGTTTCGCATCATCAGTCTGACCAAGCCATCAGGGTGTTCATCTAGTAGCCTTCCACTTTGCTTTATTTCCACCAATTCTGCCAGCTGTTACTAAGTTCTTGAGCTCATTCCTTCTCATACCATTGGTAAAACACACCCACTGCCCTGGTCGAATTGTTCTAATATGTTTGCGAGTTACATCTGTCTTGAAGAAGACTATGGATCCATGCTATTATGTGCCTTCTTCTCAAAAACCACATCTCTACCGGGAAATGTTTCTCAGCTTCTCTGTTTATTGTCCATGTCTCACAATTATATATCAACACAGCTTCTACACAGAACTTCAACACTCTTTCTTTTCACTGCTTATTATTTCATCCCTGCTAGAACGACCATGGTGTTCCTGTTCAGTGTTCCTCTTAAGCGAATTGGTGTTTACGAGATTTTACCGTATTTTCTTTGGCATAGCGAGTTTCTTTGTACAGAATGAGTAAACCTAGAATTTAGAAAAGCGGTTCTCAACCAGACGGTACAATCCTTTTTAAGAGGTCGTCTAAGACTATCGGGAGTCGCCGTGGCGGAGCGGCTAGACGCTGGCTACGGATCGGAAGGTCGTGGGTTCGCTCCCTGGCTGAGCCAAACTTTTTCAAAATTGACCAGGGCTCCCAGGTCGACCCAGCCTTGAGTGGGTACCGGGGGCAGTCCCGGGAAGTAAACGCGACCGGCTTAATGCTGACCACATCACCCATCTTGTGCCGATTGGTCTGTAAAAATTTAGGTCTGGCCCTATATGCCCAAACGCCTAAAGGCGTGGAGGAGGGTCATTTACTTTTTTTTTTTTACAAAGACAATTGTAAAACACATATCCATTTAAGTTATAAAGGAAAATAATTGTTGGGAGGAAAGGGGGGGGGGGGAGGGGGTCTCCATAACATGAGAGAACTGTATTAAAGGGTCGCCACAAAATGAGGGAACTGTATTAAAGGGTCGCCACAAAATGAGGGAACTGTATTAAAGGGTCGCCACAAAATGAGGGAACTGTATTAAAGGGTCGCCACAAAATGAGGGAACTGTATAAAAGGGTCGCGGATTAGGAAGGTTGAGAGCCACTGATTTAGAATGAAACTAGCTTGCTAACAAACTGATGTTCCATCTTTAGCACTTGAAAGAGTGTGCTTTGTTTCTTAAACATATGTCTTTTTAGGGCCGATCATAAAAATTCGAGTTCTTTACACAAGGCATGTAAAGTTGGAGGCCCGTTGTAAGCACATCTGCGGCCTACAGAAAGAATATTCTGCAATGGTCTTGCTAAATGACTCCAGTCTTGTGTTGTTTCGGCCCTCATGACAATAACATTTGACCAACGTAGATCCCGCGTCCCTCGATGTGACACAGCTTTTTCACATAAGGGTTGAGAAGCGACTGACCGAACAGTAAAGAAGATAGGAGTCAAGGAGGAAGAGCCGGGTTCGAATTCTCGATTAGGTTAGGGATGTTTCTTTTCTACCGAAGTCAATAATACACACCTAATTTACACTCTCTGTGGCGACAGTACTAGAAATGCAGCCTGGAATTTTCGCGGTCACAGACCACCCAATCCCTGATTACCCAGGATAAGTGGTAAATACAGGGGTAGGTGGCAGTTACAGGATTGTGATCTTTCTGTTGGCATCGATTATATAGATAAACCACACAGAGACACGCATTTACGTACAGCTTCACATATACAAAGGTTCGACTAAGTCGTCACTCTTTCAATGTATGTCAAGTCCCAAGTCATCGCCACTATGTCCCAGGTCATTACTACCAAGTCCCAAGTCATCGCCAACATGCCCCACGTCTTAACTACCAAGTCCAGTCCCAAGTTATCGCCACCATGTCCCAGGTCATTACTACCAAGTCCGAAGTCATCGCCACCATGCCCCAGGTCATTCCTACCAAGTCCAGTCCCAAGTCATCGCCACCATGTCCCAGGTCATTACTACCTAATTCCAAATCATCACCACCATGTCCCAGGTCATTCCTACCAAGTCCAGTCCCAAGTCATCGCCACCATGTCCCAGGTCATTACTACCAAGTCCCAAGTCATCGCCACCATGTCCCAGGTCATTACCATCATGTCCACCTACTGGTTGTGATTGAGGATTACCCCAGCGGAAGAATAAATTGGCAATGAATAAACATTGATAATGATGAACCAATAAAAAATCTGGCTATGTTTGAGAAGTGTGCGAAGATGGCAAAGCAAAGAGAAAACAGTTTCAAGACAACGAAAAAAAAGTAGAACAAGAGGATAAACAACAATTTCCAAATGATGAGATGATAATGTTGCTAGTAATCAGACAGGGATTGTAAAAAAGGGGTGGGGGGGGGGGGGGAGAACAGTAATAACATAAATTATCAGGATTAAAAATTAAAGATAACTAAGTAGACAGAAAGTAAGAAAGAAAGATTGATTAATGAAAGAAAGAAAGACTGCAATTAACAGAGACACAAAACACTAACAAAAGAGAGAAATCAAGAGAGAAAGAATAGCACCAGAGAGTAAGAGGCAGTGGAATGTTTATTTTGTAAAGGATCACACTCCATTGTGTGTAGTGCAGTGATTTGAGCAACAAGAGTGATGGGAAGTTAATACCGTTGTCATGTCTATAAGGAGATACTCAATATCTCCCCTCTGCGTTGACCTAGCCCTATATGCCCAATACGCCTGAAAGCGTGTAAAAGGGTTCTGTAATTTACTTTTACACCGGTGTGTTGGCAGTGATCGGAACTTGAGTCGCTCGATTCGGACGCAAGTGACATTTGACATCTTCAGCTTCTACATTCGTTTTGCAAGTTTTCGCACTGCCATTTTCGATTTTGTAATTTCGCTATTTTTGCATAGCATTGTCCCATGCAAAATTTGCACATAACTCGATACAGGAAGTGTCTTGGCTCGGGACTCGACTTGGGAACATTCTTGGTGACTTGTGACTTGACCTGAGACTTGGCAGCAATGACTTACGACTTGGTGGTAATGACTTACGACTTGGTGGTAATGACTTGGGACTTGGTGGTAATAATCTGGGATTTGGTGGTAATAATCTGGGACTTGGTGGTAATGACCTGGGACATGGTGGCAATAAACTGCGACTTGGTGGTAATGACTTGCGACTTGGTGGTAATGACTTGCGACTTGGTGGTAATGACTTGCGACTTGGTGGTAATGACCTGGGACATGGTGGCAATAAACTGCGACTTGGTGGTAATGACCTGGGACATGGTGGCAATAACCTGCGACTTGGTGGTAATGACCTGGGACATGGTGGCAATAAACTGCGACTTGGTGGTAATGACCTGGGACATGGTGGCAATAACCTGCGACTTGGTGGTAATGACCTGGGACATGGTGGAAATAAACTGCGACTTAGTTGTAATGACCTGGGACATGGTGGCAATAAACTGCGACTTGGTGGTAATGACTTGCGACTTGGTGGTAATGACTTGCGACTTGGTGGTAATGACTTGCGACTTGGTGGTAATGACCTGGGACATGGTGGCAATAACCTGCGACTTGGTGGTAATGACCTGGGACATGGTGGCAATAAACTGCGACTTGGTGGTAATGACCTGGGACATGGTGGCAATAACCTGCGACTTGGTGGTAATGACCTGGGACATGGTGGCAATAACCTGCGACTTGGTGGTAATGACCTGGGACATGGTGGAAATAAACTGCGACTTAGTTGTAATGACCTGGGACATGGTGGCAATAAACTGCGACTTGGTGGTAATGACCTGGGACAAGGTGATGATGACTTGGGACTCGACTTAACCCAAAGGGTGACGACTTAGTCGAACTTTTGAAGGTTGATAAATCAACTTGCAAATAGATTAGCCGTTTCAACAACACTGATGGGGAACTGATACAAATGAAGATAGACGTGGTTAGTGTCCTTTGGGGGAAGCTAAACAACGCAGTAGCACGAATGGATCACTAAGATGCGGGGAGAATGGTACAGCAGAGAGTGACGAGGGGTTTTTGCAGATAACAGACATCCAGAGTTAAGGAAAGATGAACGCACAATCAAATAGCCACTTTCACCATCGGACTCAAAGACAGAACGTTTTCGCTGACTGCTACGGATGGGAACAGAGCGCTTATAAGAATGTAATTATGGTTGTGATGCCAATTCTTAATACTTATGTTTATTCGACGGATAAACATCATGGCACACGGGAGGTAACCCATAAGGGCTTCGTTCGATTTCTATGTCAAACCTGAGTCTAAAGATTCTCAGTACAGTGCACGAACTCCGTTACACCGGCGAGGATGCTGAAATACTTTGGGTAGATTTTTAAACTCTAAATTTTTCCCGGGCTGCGCCTTAGGCTAACTTTTTCGATTTCCAACTGCCAAGGATGTTTTACGTCTGCGAGAATACACACGGGCGTCTGATCTTACTTCCCAGAGACCAAGGAAAAATACTAGACACCTATGGGAAAAAATCCCAGCCTTCACAGGGGCTCGACCCCGGACCTCCAGCACTCAGGGCGGACACCATACCTCGAGCCCAACCCCCCCCCCCCCTGTAACCAATTTTTAACTCAACCTTTTAACATAACATAACGCAAATTCTTAACATAACACAGATCACCTCAACATGTAATAGAGCTTCACTAGTGGTAAGAAAAAGACAACACACCCCTACAATAGTTAGACCTAAACTAGCAACAAACATAAGTCAACGAACTAATGATTGTTTCCCAAGTCTCTTCCCCCGTGACTTTCCTTCATGCTGATATTTTTTCACTTTCCAATTTCACAATAGGCATTACTTTCTCTATTTCTTCAACATACAGAGCCCGTCTGTTTCTTTGCTGCAGATATCACCGGCCCCAACTCATCTCTCTTGGCGGCCTTCTCTTTCCAACTGGTGACATCAAGTGTTTATAGGTCTGTCTGGATATGGTATCTCCGTCGTCTTCTTGGTCTGCCTCGTTGTCTACGACCATTCAACTCCCTTGTGTAGACTGTCTTTACCTCTTTGTCACCGGATATTCTCCCAATATTTCCCAGCCATTTCAATCTATTAGCCCCCATTAAAGCACTAATCCAGTGTAATTGAAACAGATTATGAATGAACCTCATAAGTCCATATAAAATCAATTTTTTTTTCAATTGTTTACTGAATCATGAAAAAGAATACAATAAATAAAAACAGATGCTTTATTAATACCCTACCCCAAACAGGGAAAATCCACAGGTCATAGAACCGCCTAATATTCAAGGGGGTGGTAGATAGGCTACATGCAGTCGTGGGACATAGGCTGCACGCAGTCGTGGGACCTAGGCTGCATGCAGTCGTGGGACCTAGGCTGCACTCTCTAGTAAAACATTGGTGTGTTTGGGTTATAGCCAGTTCTAGATATTTTGGGGTCGTTAAAAGCATCAGAAAGTTGGGAACCCAGTCTTTCCAACCTTAAAAATGTTGGACTGTCCTGTGACGTCATTTGGGGTAGGATAATAATAGAGCACCTAAAAACATCTGTGATGACGCGACACGCAATTATGTAACAACTTTGATTGTGGAGGAATTGTGAAACAGGCTATATTACCTCAGTTGAAACATACAACACCAGAACCACATCAACGACAAGATACTCACCCACATCCCAGATAAAATCCAACTGTGCCTGGCAGATGTATGCAAACAAAACCAGGATTATAGCAGACGTCAGAACAGTGGGCTGTGGTACCCTGTGTGTGTTATTCCCATATCCCATCATATGCTGGCGATTCACTGATGTCAGTTCATGGATTAATTATCCACACACAGTTCTTGAATGAAATATCCACACATAGTTCACCGATGAATAATCCACGCATAGTTCGATTATAGCATATCTACATACTGATATCTAAAGCACATAAATCCACAAGAAATCCTTACAGTTAAGCCATCAGAGAATTTCCAGTATTTCCTTCAACTGACGGTTCCGCTGAAGTTTTAACATATTTTATACACTGGCTCTCACCGTGAGTTTATAACAGTCAAGAGACAGCACGCTTTTGTGAATGACTCTCTTTATGGAAGCCAGATTTTACAACAGCTCGTTAAATCCGAATTATTTTTGTAGTCTCTTTTATCTCAATGTTATTATTTTTATTATTTTTGACTTTTAATGCAGCTGCTTTTCATTATAATTTTTACGGAAAGAAGACACAATAATATTTCAATAATAAATTGCGCGGAAAGGATTGAGAAGTTAAGTTGCTCACATTTTCAAAGAAACAGTAAACTGTTAAAAAAAAAAATCCTTTGCGATATAAACTCCAGATTAGACTATGTTTGCATCACATTAAAACTTTTCTGTCAAACATTGTCAAACATTTGTTGGATGTTTATAGACATATTCTGCTATTGAACATCAGTTGCACTAATCTAATCTAATCTACGACCATTCCACGTTGAAAACACCGGTTCTCGTCCGATCACCGTAGGGCATGGTTAATACTTGGATAGTACACCGCTTGGGAACACCATGTTTTGTAGAGATACTCAGTTGAAAGTGTAATAAAAATAACAGTATTTACTGTAAAATAACATGTTGTATTTTATTTCAGTTTGTAGCATACAAACACAAATCGCTTTAGTACTTTCTGTGTTTTAGAAAATGCATTATGGTTAGTCTAGAGCACTTTAGAACACACTGTTAAGAAGTCAAGTCGATCCTATATCGACCTTGCCAAAAAAAAAGGGCCCCAGGAAAAGCCACTGGAAATAAATGAACAAGGTCCAATATAGACCATTTCATCTACCGTGTGTCGACTGGTCTAATCCACAGAAATATATTGTTAGCGCCATAGCGAGTTCACCATCCATGCAGACTGTGTCCCCACTTCTCTGATCATGCGTCAGTAGAAATTACACAGTTTGCTTCACTGTCCTATTTGCAAACAAGTGGTAACAATTGTCAGTCCCAGGGAAATCTCGAAGCTTGAACGCGCAAAGTAAAAATATATAAAGCAGCTGTTAAATGTGCCAACACTTGCGTGCCGACACCAGAAATGCAGCTCACCGTTGGTGTGAACGGTCAGTCAGGAAGGCACATCATTCTCAACTGGCACCACGCACCATATGCTCGGTAAATTTCAGGATGCAGAAATGGGTCTATACTTATTGTACATTCTCCCGGGATGGTGTAGCGGCTAACTGCTCACCATGGATCCAAAAGTTGTGAGCTCAAATGGAAACGTAGCCGTACTATTTTAGAAGAAAATGACCTTGGCTTCCAAGTCAACCTAGAGTTAAATGGGTTGCCAAGTAGAGTCCTTTGAAGTTAAGGCGGTTGACGTGATGTTGACAACATCACCCACCGATCTTTTAGGAATAAAGGTAACACAGAATGTTGGTTGTTATTCTCCTTTAGGAATAAAGATAACATAGACTGTCGGTTGCTTTTCTCCTTTGGGAATAAAGATAACACAAGCTGTTGGTTGTTATTCTCCTTTACGAATAAATATAACACAAACTGTTGGTTGTTATTCTCGTTTACGAATAAAGATAACACAGTTAGTTGTTATTCTCGTTTAGGAATGAAGACACATGTTATTATTCTTTGGGAATAAAGATTACACCGACTGTTGGTTGTTATTCTCCTTTAGAAATAAAGATAACACAGAATATTGGTTGTTATTCATTCTCCTGTTGGAATAAAGATAACACAGAGTGTTGGTTATTTTTCTCCTTTAGGAATAAAGATAACACTAATATTAACTGGATAGTTACCGTAAAGAGCCTCAGTATTATAAATTTGTTTTTTTTTTTTTTAAAGATAACACAGAACAATAATTGTTAGTCTCTTTTATGAAGCAAATAACAGAATGTCCTCCGCTGTTTCTATTCAATAATTATTATATTAAACATGCTTGTTCTATCATTATTGGCTCTATAAAGATAAAACTAGCGAATACAGTTATCCACGTTTATAAAAAGGGGGGGGGGGGAAGTACATGTATGTCCTGTAAAAGTGATTATAGTTGATAACTATGAACAATAGTGGAATTTCCAGCTTTACCGAAATCACATCCGCTCGTATCTATAACCCCAACAATTGCCTGGCTGTAACATTAGCAAACCGTCCATACCCAGGTTCTGTAACTTGGTATTTGCTGAGCAAATGCTCACTGAATGGAGCGCAACATACAGGTAGATGTCTGCGTCGCACAGGTGTCGAATGACTGCAACATCTGCGCTTTACCCTACATCGGAAATGCAAAAACAACTCACTGACAAGGCACAAATGTGCGCATTTTAAAATGAAATCGATAACACTAGATTAATAATGTGAACCTGGCAAATATATAAAGACACGAATTGTAGTGGTTACTGTCTGGTAGTCTTTCCTCCTATGGGTAATTATAAGTAATTTTATCTCATAAATGTATACTTGTATGTTTTTCTGTTGGGTCGTTGTGCTTAGGGGAAAAAAAAAAAGAACAATACTATGAATCATTGATTGTTGATGACTTAGTATTCGGAGGCAACACACGTATTTAACCATAATGTGTCCATTGTTTGGATGTCTCATACTTGATGTATGCAACTTTGTATGTCGGAGATATGTAGGTAAATGAGAAATTGGGTAATGAACACAGCTGCTACAAATGCGCTGGGTACACAAGGCGTATCACCGACTAAAAGTGTTTAAGGTGGACCAGACTTGTCACGTTTAGCGTGTGTCACATAATGTAAATATAATTGAGGTTTTGAACAAGCCATACCTGCGTCTTAACAAGCGTGCAGACTATCTTTGCTGACACTGCGGTGGCTACGGCTGGTCCAGTGCTGGACAGGAGTAATGTTATCAATGCCATGTGTTGCACTAAAGGTACCGAGGAGCAGTACGCCAAAGGACATCACTCCGTATCCCTGTCTAGACGGATTGACATGGGGGTGCAGCCTGGAGCTGCAAGAAATGAACATTTCACTAAGAGAACAAGACGTTCCATTAACCAACACAGAACAGGCATCAAAATTCGTTTTAAACTTGTGGAGCTTTAGAGGAGGGGATCAGAGCATCTGTGGATCTGTCTAGTGTGCTGTGATGATAATCCTTTCTAATCATTAATACCTGTGAATTGATAATTACCCGTACTGTGCCGGCAGTTAAATAGTACTATAAACTATACCAATACTTGACAGATGCTACACTCAGTACAGACTAACGATGTATATACCCTGAATCGTGTAAATCCCGTACTGCAGATTGTACAAAACCTACTGTGTACCGTGTACTGTACCAGCATTTGAGAGGTAAAACAAATTATATCTTTGTGCCACCAATTGTTTCGGAGTTTTAATCCTGTCTGGTAATATAGAACTATGAATACTGCCTAAGTACTCTATGTATTCTTCTATAGTTAAAAAAAATAATTAAAGATCCCTTTTCACGCCTTTAGGCGCATCGGCCATATGCGAAAGTACCCATATTTTTACACACCAATCGGCACTTAGGTGGGTAAGGTAGTTAATATTACGCCGGCGTCTTTACTTCCGCATTACATACATCCAGGTACATATTTTAGGCTGGGTCGCCCTGCGAGGCCTTTACCATGATGAAAATTAACGCAGCCAGCAGTGGATTTCGATTGCGCTACGTTAGAGTTTCCAATCGGACTCGCAACGCCTAAATCACGGACCCCGCGATTCCTCTATTGTTATGCCTTATTGTTTGTAAAGTAGACTTTATTGGAACTTGAAGAATTCTTTCAATTCTCCGTGCAATCAATTTGTCAATTTCGTCAGTAGATAGAAGATGAATTACAACTCACGTTTTTGGGCCCAGAAAAAGAGTAACTTTCCTTCTCATTCATAAATTGCAGTGTCGCAGGGCTTGTGCCATGTTTCCAGGGTGTCAAGCTTAGTGAAAAAGCAATTTATGAATGGAAAGAGAAGTCACTCTCTTTCTAAGCCCGAAAACGTGAGTTGTAATTCATCTTCTATCTACTGATGAAACTGGCAGAGTGAGTGCGGTCGGTGAAGAGAATAGAGACAGCTTTTCGAGCAAAGCAGTACACCGGGACACCCCTGAAACCTTTAGCAAAGTTGACGAGCCTAAAGAAGTATGAATGAAAAGTGACCTAGTGTGTAAATGGGCGTAGCCTGGGAGTTGTACCGAAAGTAGAATATTGTGCATCTGTAAGCAAGTACTGTAGATTTAATGATCAGGCACATCTTACAATATAAATTATATAACATCAAAACAGCTTGGATGTTGGAGTCAGTTGCCGTAGATTGTAGCATCGCTTGAATTGGAAAAAAAGTACCGTAAAATTTAGCATCACTTGCATCTGTCAGCGAAATACCGTAGACGACGCCATCACTTGAATCTGATAACCAAGTAACGTAGGCGGCGTCACCACTTGAATGTAACAGTACGTACTATATAAACTATGGTATCACTTAACAGTAGAAAGTACCGTCGATTATAACTTCATTTGAATGAGACAAGTACAGTAGACAGTATCACCATTTGAATGCGACAGGCACGGTAGACATTATCACTATTTGAATGTGACTAGTGCCGTAGACAGTCTCACCATTTGAATGTGACTTGGGGTCGTAGTCTGTAGCATCACTTACATTTGCAAAGTATCGTTGAATGGTGATAAATACAGAAAGTACCTTGGACTACACCATCAGCTGCTGCGTCTGTCAGCAAGTACTGTAAAGTGCTGCATCATCTGAGCCTGTAAAACAATATATAAATATACTCTTAAAATTAAAACTAATTAAAAACAAAATCAAAAACAGTTTACATTTTTGTTCAATGATTCCCACAAGTACTGTTTCCTGAAAGACTAACGGGTTTGACTCAACTAGCCATTGTTGAGATGAGAATTGTATAGCAGCAAATCCCAGGAACCGAATTCAACCGCATAACTTCTTCTTCTTAGTGGTGACCGGTTACAAACTACAGCTGATTGTCCATGTCAGTCTGTTGTTTTTATGCTGTAGGAAACGTTGGAATGATGAACCTGTGACTTATCGTGATCAAGTCCACATATACTCTGTTAAAGAAGGTGGATAGCTCAATTAACTATTTTGCCCCGAAAAGCCGAAAAACTGACATTTCCGGTGGGGTCCAGTTTCCCGTTAATGTCACTTTTCAGACTTGATTATCGTGACCCGTTTACGAGATATGTTGTTAATGCAACTGACTGAATTCTCACCTGCGCAAACGTTAAAAGGTTTAGGACATGAATAAATAGTCTAAAAATAGCATTTTCAGTGGTTTTACTTTGTGCTAATGGCCTTTTCAATACGAAGACAACGTCATATTTTCTCATACGTCATGCGTCATTCTATACATATAACTTTTAGGCCTGTGGAAAAAAATGTCATTCAATGCTTCAGTCCGTTTGTGTTTATTGATTGCTCCTTTTCTACATCTTAAGAAATTTCAAGGTTGAAAGCATGATATTAAAAATGTCTTTAAATAAATTTTAAATGAAATTATTAGTAACCTGTGTAACATGATTGACATTTTTACTGATTTTTTTTTTTTTTTTTCTGAAATCCTAATTAGTCCATGACTTTTTTTTTTCGGGGCGAAAGGGTTAAACTTCACTAAGTAATAACAGGCAGAAAGAAAGAAAGGAGAGGTAAAGGTATAGAGGTGGAAAGAGAGGAAATAGTGAAAGAGATAGTGTCGGAGTAGATGGAGGAGAAATAGAGAAACAGATGGAGAAGGAGGTGAAGGAGAGCTAGAAAGGAGATAAAGGAGAAATAGAGAAAGAAATAGATAACGAGATCAAGGATTTGAACGAGGAGGGGAAAGTTAGTGAGGAGAAAATGTAGAAAAGTTTAGGGAGGAGGAGAGGATGAAAATGACAAAAAAAAAAAAAAAAAGGAAAGTAACTGGTAGAAGAGGAATACAAGCCACGCATTGCAAGCTGATATGGTCCGATTCACATGTTTCTACTGATCAGATATGACAATGGCTACTTTTTCCAATACTCTGTGCAGCGTCGTATTCTAGGAAACCGAAGAACAAACAGTTGAGCTCTTCAACACAATCACTGTCATCTTCGATAGTGCGTTTAGTGTTGGGACAGACATCGATGTGCTATCATCTTCCATCAAATTATCACAAGAGCCGTCAACATTGCACGCCGAATAACTGCCTGTATAATTAGATCGTCTACTGAGAACCGATATCAGTGATTGGAGGTTAATCATATAAGTTTCGTGTTGGTTCACAAGTTTTCTTATGTCGTTTTCACAGCCTTCTAGTCTACAAATTCCTTGTTTCCACACACGCACTCACACACGCACTCACACACATATTCACATACACAGAAATACACACGCAAACAAAAGCTGACATTGGGAGCAGACTGTTATGTCTGTAGAGATATACCTATAACACTATCCCTGTCTGTAATACTAATAATAACATACATAACCCTAACACAAAAACTAACTTAAATAAATCCCTTACTCTAAACGCCAAATTTAACTCACACTCAAACTTTAACTCTAACCCTAACCCTAACTCTAATCTTAACAAATTTTAACACTAATTTCATGCAAAATTTAAAAAAAAAATGAATCATGAATTCTAAAACTAAAGCTATCCTAAGTCTAACTCTGACACTAACTCTTCGCCTAACTCTAATCTTAATAATACTTGTAACAGCAATCCAAACGACACATAAAACCCTTACTATAAATAGAACATTACATGAAAGCCTAGCTTCAATCATTAACTTCCATAATTATAAACCCAATTCTAATTCCAAGCCAGTGATTTCCTTAAAACAGCTGACGAACGAAGATCATGGGTTCGAATCCGTGAATGGTAGATTTGACCCAAAAAAATTGACATCGTCTCCTATGTGCATTCAGCCTAGAATTGGTACTTCTAATGTCCCGGGAAGTGAAGGCGACCGGCGTGATCTTGATCACACAACTCTTCGAGTGGCGTTTAGTCTATGACAGTATGGGTCTAACATTTACTTACTTAATATAATGTTCCATATCCATCTACTTACCCTTGCTGGATGGGGATTTGATCATAGGATTACAGGGACGAGAGGTAAACATACTAGCCATGGTGATATTGCGACCTCTTTCCTACCTCATTCTGCAAGTTGGCTGTCATTTACGCAATGTCAATTTCCTATAGAAAGTCACCCAGATTTGTCATCAATAACTCGTTTCCATTTCTTTACGCTAGCTTCGTTCAGCAGTCATTTTACTGAGTAATATTCGAAATCTTTATTGCAATCTTTCTGCTATTTGCATTTCTCGTTTATTTTTGGGTTTTCAATTTCTGTATTATCTTTTTTTAAGGTCTCCTATCAAACTTCTCTCAGTTCCCAGTTAACCCCAGTTCAAAGTTCACAGAAAAAAAAAAAAAAAACGAATGGGCCATTCTGTAGTTGTCCCGTTTATGTGCCAGTGAAAATCAAATAGAATATATATTGTGGAGAAAATTAGAACGGACTGTAGTCTCGGCAAAGGAAATATCATAGACACGAATGAAATGCATAAGGCAGCCATAAGAAGTGCTAACACTCACAGTCCGTCACTAAAATTGTCATTTATTGACGATAGAATCATCCTTTCTGTTTGAACTGACGAGGAGCTTCCGACCATAGTTTTCCTACTAATTTGGTTATGTGATATATTTTTCATTTTTCATTTTTTTTTTTTCATAATATTTACTCTGTTATGCATAATTTAATTATGCAATGTGCTATTCTAGGTGTTTGATTCTACTCGCCACATTGCTGTATTGAAGTACACATAGTTGCTAGAACACACCAGATGACCAACGTTCAGTTATTGACCTTTATTCGCTGACTTAGCGAATTCTGAAATAGGATTTCAGTTGACCTGGACAACTCTCTCACACTGTGATTCGCGCGCTCGTGTCTTCCGGATCATACATCTATATCCTACTAACGTATTGTACCTGGTATTAACACACGGGGAAACTGGCAATCAGGAAACATTCATCTCTGCTCTCGAACAAGTACACGTGGTCATAAGTTCTCCATTCTCATCAGGTGTTCTCTCACATACGACCGCACACAACCAGATCGGAACTTCAACTGTCTTACTACCCTCTCTGGGTTCCCGTCTTCCGTTCCAGGCTCATGCTTTCCTCGTATCCCTTATTCACACACCACGGGATATTCGAGACCCGCTTATCTCGTTTTCCTCCTGTATCACTGGCCCTCTGACCTTGTCCTCCCCTTCTGGAACTCTCTAGGATTTCCCCGGGAATTCACAAAATTACAATATATTGTTCTATTTTCATGCTGGCTTATATAATCACATGTTATCATACGTGCTCTTTTATTACGGTAAGTGTAGTAGTGGAGGCGAAGGAGGAGGAGGAGGACGACGAAGAAAAGGAAGAAAAGAAGAAAAAGAAAAAGAAGAAGAAGAAAAAGTCGAACAAGAAGAAGAAGAAGAAGAAGAAGAAGAAGAAGAAGAAGAAGAAGAAGAAGAAGAAGAAGAAGAAGAAGAAGAAGAAGAAGAAGAAGAAGAAGAAGAAGAAGAAGAAGAAGAAGAAGGAAGAGGAGGAGGAGGAGGAGAAGGTGAAGATATCTATATGTATTGCCTCTATTTATTGTGGCTCGAATTACCCCTCTCCCCCCTCTTCCCCACCCCCTCCCCCCCCCTCTTTCCCACCCCCTGCCCCCTGCCCCCCCCCCCACACACACACACACTATTTTTGTTTAAACAAAATATAACATTAAAACAGACAATTACCATTCTGTTATTTAGCTTGTTTACCGTATGTAGATTGTGCACTCACGTTACAAACTATTATATTTATTTTCCCAAAGGGATTTTCCCGATTTCTTCCTTGTCTAGTGATTTCTGATAATGACGTGAACATAAACAATATCTCGTTCCGGTATTCTATGCGACTTTGTTGTTTGATTATCCTTGTTTGACATGCTTGACGTAAATTACAAGTAGAATGTTCCACACCTTATTGAACTGAATGCCTCGTAGACAGTGGTGATTTCGAGTTTATGAGGTCGCATTGGTTTTTACAGAACAGTCGCTACAAAAAAGCAAAAAAAAAAAAAAAAAAAGGAATTCACAGCTGTTTCATTGATCTCCAAGTATTTCTTGTAAAATGAATTCACACTAATAATTGGTTTATAGAGGCATATTTAACAGAATAAATTGCATTGAGTCTTCTGATATGATGAATATATAATATATATGTATACAAATATATATATATATATATATATATATATATATATATATATATATATATATATATATATATATATATATATATATATATATATTGCTGACTTTGGTCGTTGGTCACTTTGCGCACACAGCAAAGAAGACTTACTAGGAAATGACATAGGAATTATGCACACAGCAAAGAAGATATACAAGGAAATGACATAGGAATTACGCACCCAGCAAATAAGACATGCCAGGAAATGACATAGGAATTACGCACCCAGTAAAGAAGACATACAAGGTAATGACATAGGAATTACGCACCCAGCAAAGAAGATATACCAGGAAATGACATAGGAATTACTCACCCAGCAAAGAAGACATACCAGGTAATGTCATAGGAATTACGCGCCCAGCAAAGAAGACATGTCAGGTAATGTCACAGAAATTACGTACCCAGGAAAGAAGACATACCAGGTAATGTCACATGAATTACGCACCCAGCAAAGAAGACATACCAGGTCATGTCGAAGGAATTATACACCCAGCAAAGAAGACATACCAGGTAATGTCGAAAGAATTACGCACCCAGAAAAGAAGACATACCAGGTAATGTCGAAGGAATTACACACCCAGCAAAGAAGACATACCAGGAACTGACATAGGAATTACTCACCCAGCAAAGAAGACGTACCAGGTAATGTCAAAGAAATTACGCACCCAGCAAAGAAGACATACCATGTAATGTCAAAGGAATTACGCACCCAGCAAAGAAGACATACAAGGTAATGGCAAAGGAATTACGCACCCAGCAAAGAAGACATACCTGGTAATGTCATAGGAATTAAAGGCATTTGGCCTAATTTTGCCCCAGTCGATAATGATGCTACATTAAACCGACAAATCAACACTGAGATGTTATCATTATCATGCTGCTTTTACTTCCAGGACACGGCCTGACATTTGATTGCGCAACATCTAGTCTGCGAGAGGAGGTAAAGCGAGTCACTTCAGTCTGTAGATGGTTCTACAACCAGCTGCACACACATGTCGTCATTGTAACAGACTCACAGAGTACGCTGAGAAAGGTGGCGACATAGTGCTCCATGCATGAGAAGCATGCCCAGTTAGTTTCCTTTGGATAGTGTCTCCAATTCTTGCAAAAGAGTTTATGTCGAGGTGTGTTAGGACACGAACAGGCAGACACATATGCTGGTTCTGCACCACTTGCTAGTAAGCGAAGAAATAGAATGCTATCCTTTGAAAAGTAATATGCAGCGTGTAGACACAAACAATCTTCAGTCTGTTGCGAATGCTGAATCGCGGAGTGACCAGAGGGTCTGGCCAACGCTCAACTAAGCGGATTGGGAAGACAGACTTACAGTGTAAGACTGCTACTGTTATCTTCAGTAATGAGAATGGTGCAGCGGGGAGAGACCAGATGGTCTAGTCAACGCTCAACACTAAGTGGGAAGTGAAGACAGACATTTAGTGAGACTGTACTGTTGTCTTTAGTGATAAGAAAAGAGCAATGTGGAGTGACCGGATGGTCTGGCCAACGCTCAAGACTAAGTGGGACGTGAAGACAGACATTTAGTGAGACTGTACTGTTGTCCTTAGTGATAAGAAAAGAGCAATGTGGAGTGACCGGATGGTCTGGCCATCATTAAGTGGGACGTGAAGACAGACATTCAGTGACACTGTACTGTTGTCTTCAGTGATAAAAAAAGTGCAATGTGGAGTGACCATATGGTCTGGCCAACGCTCAACATTAAGTGGGAAGTGAAGACAGACATTCAGTGACACTGTACTGTTGTTTTCAATGATAAGAAAAGTGCAATGTGGAGTGACCATATGGTTTGGCCAACACTAAGTGGGAAGTGAAGACAGACATTTAGTGAGACTGTACTGTTGTCTTCAGTGATAAGAAAAGTGCAATGTGGAGTGACCAGATGGTCTGGCCAACACTAAGTGGGAAGTGAAGACAGACATTTAGTGAGACTGTACTGTTGTCTTCAGTGATAAGAAAAGTGCAATGTGGAGTGACCAGATGGTCTGGCCAACACTAAGTGGGAAGTGAAGACAGACATTTAGTGAGACTGTACTGTTGTCTTCAATGATAAGAAAAGTGCAATGTGGAGTGACCAGATGGTCTGGCCAACATTAAGTGGGAAGTGAAGACAGACATTTAATGAGACTGTACTGTTGTCTTAAGTGATAAGAAAAGTGCAATGTGGAGTGACCAGATGTCCTGGCAGCACTCAACACTAAGTGAAAGGTGAAGACAGACATACAGTGCAGGACTGCTACTGATAACTTCAGAAATAGGATGAAGAGCAAAAGGCAGTGTCCTGAATGCCAAATTGTTGGTTGGCAGCTCGCCTTTATCTGTTGAGTGTTTAATGGTAGTAAATTCTAGCGGAAAGTTCTGGTTGTCGTTCACTAGTGGACTTTAGACTTGCTTCAGAACTGGAATATTGCAGGAACCTCCATTGTTCAGACCTGGCTTATTTGCATGCAGATTGGTGGTTCCTTGCTTCTCATGCAGATGCACTACGTCTACGGAGGAACCAGCCCTAATTAGTGGGCTTTTAGGACATGCCTGCTAGGGGACAGTTAATCTTTTCTCCGCTTACCTCCCCCCCCCCCTTTTTCCCGACCCTGGTCCCCCTTTCTTTTCACAAGAGGACCTGGAACGCACACAAAGAGTTCTCTACACAGAATAACTGAACTTCTAATTAATTTCAGTGACCCAAATGTTGCGTATGGGTGAGTGTATGTACGTGTGTGTCTGTGGGTGCGTGTGTGTTAATGTGTGTGTGTCTATATGTGTGTATGTGTGTTTGGGTTGCGTGTGTGTGTGTTTGTGTCTGTGTGTGTGTGTTTGCGTGCATGTATGCGACCGCTCCTCTTGTTGTAATCTATTGCCTCCACTCGCCCAAATTAGTTAAAGAGTGTTGGATATACAGTCTGTCTCTTGACAGACACTGTCGTTGACGAGCAACATTGGTACTACTCACAGAGTGATAGCGGTTTTTTTTTTAAAATAGCAGGGCTGCTAACACGGAGGGACCGGGGGGGGGGGGGGGGCGGGGTTTGGTGAAACTCAGCTACTGGCAGATTTTCTGCTTTAAAGCGTACGGTTTGTTCAATAATAATAATAATATTAGTAATAATAATGTTTCCAATGGCAAATATGTGGAACAACATCTTTCAACTCATATACGTTTAAACAAATAATTGTACAGTGAAAATGTATACAACGTTTATTTAGAGTGGTGCGGAGGGAGAAAGGGGGGGGGGGGCTGGGGCCATTATAAATCTAGGGGCTGGTAGCTAATAATGTTTAGGTGGTCCTCAATATATTTCAGCCCACATGTTCCGTCGCCACTGAAGAATAATGTTATTCTAGCTGAAGTCCGGAAGTCAAGAAGACACAAAAAAACTAAGACATTATGAAACCGACTTACACAAGAACACCCCTAATTGACTAACTAGAGCCGACAGGTCTGCAAATACATTACCTCGTCAACACAAGCAGATAGGAGCTTAGCGAAGTCTTGTGGATCAGGTTTTTTCTTCTCCTACCATGTCAGGGTTAATAAATGTTTCGCTTTACATCACATTTGTCTCTCGTGAGCATGGCCGACAACCACTTAGTCTAGGGTATATCCCGTCAAGTAGGGAGCCGCCGTGATGTAGCTGATCAGAAGGTCTTGGGTTCGTGTCTTGTCGGTACCGTATTTTTTTTCAAAAATTACCATAGTTCGCAGGTCGACCCAGCTTTGAATGATGGCCAGGTGGAGGCATCGGAAGTAAAGGCGGATGACGTGCTGTTGACCAAATCAGCCACCAAGTACCGATTAGTCTATAACATATGGGATCTAGCCCTATATGCCCACTACGCCTGAAAGCGTGGAAAGAGTCCTTTACTTACTTTTATATCACTTAAATTGGTGAGCAGTGCATCTTGATGTTGTACCTTTTTCTTGTTTAGCCTTTAGGCTCTCAGAGCAGCAGTTCTCAATCTGAGGGTTACGACCCTTTACAGGGGTCGCCAAAAACCATAGAGGGGGGGGGGGGGCATATTCACTGAAGTTATGAATAAGCAACGAAAATAATTGCATGGTTGGGGGTCGCCACAACATGAGGAACTGTATTAAAGGGTCGCCACAACATGAGGAACTGTATTAAAGGGTCGCCACAACATGAGGAACTGTCTCAAAGGGTCGCCACAACATGAAAAACTGTCTCAAAGGGTCGCCACAACATGATAAATTGTATTAAAGGGTCGCCACAACATAAAAAACTATATTAAAGGGTCGCCACAACATGAGAAACTGTATTAAAGGGTCGCCACAACATGAGGAACTGTCTCAAAGGGTCGCCACAACATGAGAAACTGTATTAAAGGGTCGCCACAACCTGAGAAACTGTATTAAAGGGTCGCCACAACATGAGAAACTGTATTAAAGGGTCGCCACAACATGAGAAACTGTATTAAAGGGTCGCCACAACATGAGAAAATATATTAAAGGGTCGCCACAACATGAGAAACTGTATTAAAGGGTCGCCACAACATGAGGAACTGTATTAAAGGGTCGCCACAACATGAGAAACTGTATTAAAGGGTCGCCACAACATGAGAAACTGTATTAAAGGGTCGCCACAACATGAGAAACTGTATTAAAGGGTCGCCACAACATGAAGATCTGTCTCAAAGGGTCGCCACAACATGAGAAACTGTATTAAAGGGTCGCCACAACATAAGGAACTGTCTCAAAGGGTCGCCACAACATGAAAAACTGTCTCAAAGGGTCGCCACAACATGATAAATTGTATTAAAGGGTCGCCACAACATAAAAAACTGTATTAAAGGGTCGCCACAACATGAGAAACTGTATTAAAGGGTCGCCACAACATGAGAAACTGTATTAAAGGGTCGCCACAACATGAGGAACTGTCTCAAAGGGTCGCCACAACATGAAAAACTGTCTCAAAGGGTCGCCACAACATGATAAATTGTATTAAAGGGTCGCCACAACATAAAAAACTGTATTAAAGGGTCGCCACAACATGAGAAACTGTATTAAAGGGTCGCCACAACATGAGGAACTGTCTCAAAGGGTCGCCACAACATGAGAAACTGTATTAAAGGGTCGCCACAACCTGAGAAACTGTATTAAAGGGGCGCCACAACATGAGAAACTGTATTAAAGGGTCGCCACAACATGAGAAACTGTATTAAAGGGTCGCCACAACATGAGAAAATATATTAAAGGGGCGCCACAACATGAGAAACTGTATTAAAGGGTCGCCACAACATGAGGAACTGTCTTAAAGGGTCGCCACAACATGAGGAACTGTCTTAAAGGTTCGCCACAACATGAGGAACTGTCTTAAAGGTTCGCCACAACATGAGGAACTGTCTCAAAGGGTCGCCACAACATGAGGAACTGTCTTAAAGGGTCGCCACAACATGAGGAACTGTCTAAAACGGTTACGGCATTAGAAGGATTAAGAGCCACTGTCTTAGCGGTTATGGAGGTTTTTGTTTTAGATCCAGAAGCCATATTTTGTTTACCCTTTGGCTCGGTACTATGGATATCGCAACCCTTCGGCCTTGATTTCAGGATAGGTACCGTAAATCTGGGAGAAACGTAGCTTTTCTGCCTACCCCTGGGCGTGAACCCGGACCACAAGGAGTTCGTCACCCGGTCACCGCGCAGTCCGGTTTAGCCAACTACGCTAGCGAGCCGGGCGTGGAAGTAGTTTAACGATGCCATTCTCAACGTCTATCAGGGTTTCATTATCTCTGAGTATGGTTCAGAAAACGACCGTTCTTGTGGCTAACAGAAAAATTGAAGCGAATAAAGAACAACACAATCAACATAACTAAAAACCGACTGAAAAGACAAAGCTTTCACCATCTATCAAAACTGCACTACGCAAAAAAACAGAGACATCCTTTCTAAAGATCCTTCAACGTGGCAAATGATCCAGGCATACACCACAGACCTACAGCCTAACTATACAGTCACAACAACAATCCCAGGCGTAGACAGAAAGGCTGAAGAGCGTGACATAGTACTGCATGCAAAGACTCTTGAACATGTCTACAACTCTTACCCAAAACCTGAATGGACACACGTATACACAGATGGATCATTGGAGGGAGCAGAAAAGAAGAATGGAGGAGCTGGATCGGTCATTATGCTGCAAGATAGAACCATAGCAGAAACGTCACGCGCCTGCGAAAGACTCTCAACAAACTTCAGAACAGAGCAGCAAGCAATTATTGATGCCATCAAAGTGCTTGAGGAAATAAAAATTTAAAATAGCAAAATTGTTTTCCTTTGTGACTGCATGTCAGTCCTCTATGCTACTCAGATGGATCCACGAGACAACTTGGAGAGAGAACTGACCCGCCAGCTAAACCGATTCTCAGAGAACAAATCATTCTCCAGTGATCCCGGCTCACTGCGGTATACCAGAAAATGAATTGGCAGACAGACTTGCAAAAATGGAACAAAGGAGAAACAGTACACCGATTCATTGTCATTACCAGAAATCAAAACACGCATCAAGATGATATACAAGAAATTGTTTAGAAAACAAACAAAACAGTAAATATCCACAATACCCCATCAGCAGACTCAACAGAAAGCAACATACAACAATTTCCGTCTACGAACAGGACACTGCAGGAAGCATACAATAAAGACTGTAAAGTTCCCACAATGTGCCAGTCTAACAGGACCCTAACAAACACCTGAGCACATTCTGCTGACCTGCTCACTCTACCTACAACTTTGAAAAGACACCTGGCCTCAAGAGCAAAGTGTGCAGAGCAAGCTATGGGGAACCATGCAGGACCTGCTACTGACATGCAAGTTCATAGAGGCCCACCACGTGATGGTCTGATCTGAGCATACCAAACTGAACGCAAGTAAGAAGAAGAAGATTGATTGACTGAGTGACTAACTGATTGATTGATGATGATACAGATACTATCTATCTATCTATCTATCTATCTATCTATCTATCTATCTATCTATCTATCTATCTATCTATCTATCTATCTATCTATCTATCTATCTATCTATCTATCTATCTATCTATCTATCTATCTATCTATCTATCTATCTATCTATCTATCTATCTATCTATCTATCTATCTATCTATCTATCTATCTATCTATCTATCTATCTATCTATCTATCTATCTATCTATCTATCTATCTATCTATCTATCTATCTATCTATCTATCTATCTATCTATCTATCTATCTATCTATCTATCTATCTATCTATCTATCTATCTATCTATCTATCTATCTATCTATCTATCCGTCCGTGGGTCCATCCAATCTCCGTCCGTCCAAGCTCCGTCCGCCACACGCGAAATTGGGGGTCTGTCTGTCTGTCTTCTGAAACCTTTATCTTTGGCACTTTACACGCAAACATTGCATACCTGCGAAATGTATACATTAGTGTACTGTGCACCTGAGCCAGAACGTAGTCTACCTCATTTCCCGCCTTCAGATTTACGTCTTTCGTAAAAGCAGTAATTAATTTCTGGTTCTGACCTTTCTCTCAACAGACCTCACAGTCTACTAAGCTGTTTTGACTGTTTGGAACCATTTCCGCCATTAATGAGACACGTGATGTTAATCTGGCAAACCTGAGGCTAGCAACTAGTATTACGAGTCTATGTGTCCGACATACCAGGGCTTGATATCCGCAGAGGATGGTTTAGAAAAGAAGTCTTCAACATTTTTCAGTGGCTGCCACCATCCCCACAGACCCCCTCCCCCGAGTTTATGGCAAGACTCCCACCTCCCACTCCCACTATGGTACAAGGTGGAAGAGAAGAAGAAACAGAAGAAGAAGAAGAAGAAGAAGAAGAAGAAGAAGAAGAAGAAGAAGAAGAAGAAGAAGAAGAAGAAGAAGAAGAAGAAGAAGAAGAAGAAGAAGAAGAAGAAGAAGAAGAAGCAGAAGAAGCAGAAGAAGAAGAAGAAGAAGAAGAAGAAGAAGAAGAAGAAGAAGAAAATGCGTTAAATTTCAAAACTGCTTGACGCCCTCTTGAAACTTCCTCACCATGGTTGGGGTTTGTCGCATCCCTTCCCCTTCCCCTCCCCCCCCCCCCCCCCTGTTCAAGACCACTGGTTTAGAGAAATACCGTTAATGAGGCTTTCGGACAATAGTACGATAGTCGGGTAACAGAAACGTTAGTCTCCCCAACCGCCCATATACGCACTAGCTCACTTTGTTCGACTGTGAGCTAGCCGGCCTTGGCACAAGCTTACGGGGGTTTTCCCCACTGCTTTTGATATAGCGTCTTCTATATTTCAGCATTCCAGCGATTTTACCACTACAAAAACATCGACAAACTGGGTCTAAGACACAACCCCTTTAGAGAGTGATGAAACGTATATCACACGCATTCCTTTTCTCGGAATTAAAAAAAAAAGTAATGCAAGCCATTCCAGGAAGCAAACAAAAGAGCGGCATACCCGTAACGTTCAGCACGTTAGACCAGTCCAAGAAAGTTATCAATGGGACCTGACCTACTTTCTGTGGGGAGACTAACGTTTGTTTGACCCGATGGTTGAGCCGTGAAAAAGTATTCGTCCTCAACACGTGCTATTATCATAGTATTTAGCAATTTCCGAAACAAAACAAAAACCAATGTGACCAAATGCAACACATATTATTAAAAGAGACAACTAAATTTCTCTGAAACACACATTGTAAAACATGAAATTTATTCTGAAAATTTCTAAGAACAGTCACTTTGAATATTAAAGGCATGATTTACAAATATAAAGTCTGCAACAATGAGTGCTCAATAAAAATATTATGAAGCCCACGCAAGCACATGTTCCATAAACAATAATACGGTTCGTCGGTTGTCTGCCCCTAGATCAAGCCAACTGACAAATTCCAGTTTCAAATGTGTTCTATAGATGTCTCAAGTGATTGGCACAACAAACAAAAGGATCATGACATGAATCAAATTTGGAGAGCTAGTCATAATGAAGAATAAACTGTCCTACATAAAAACAAAAAAAAAACTTTACGAAAGTATAAATTCAGATAGCGTATACAGCATTTTTTTCCCGGGCCCTATTTTGGATGTGGAAAAAATAGAAAAGATTCATTTCCCTCCTGAGTTTTCAGTTCACAAGCATGTCGTAACAAACTGGTCAATAAATAAAGCATATTTGGATAAAGGGCTTTCAGTAGACAGCAGAAAAATGCCAACCGTCATTTTAATTTAGAACACATAGGAAGAAGAAGAAGCAGAAGAAGAAGAAGAAAAAGAAGAAGATAAAGAAGAAGAAGAAGAAGAAGAAGAAGAAGAAGAAGAGAAGAAGAAGAAGAAGAAGAAGAAGAAGAGAAGAAGAAGAAGAAGAAGAAGAAGAAGAAGAAGAAGAAGAAGAAGAAGAAGAAGAAGAAGAAGAAGAAAGAAGAAGAAGAAGAAGAAGAAGAAGAAGAAGAAGAAAAAGAAGAAGAAGAAGAAGAAGAAAGAAGAAGAAGAAGAAGAAAGAAGAAGAAGAAGAAGAAGAAGAAGAAGAAGAAGAAGAAGAAGAAGAAGAAGAAGAAGAAGAAGAAGAAGAAGAAGAAGAAGAAGAAGAAGAAGAAGAAGAAGAAGAAGAAGAAGAAGAAGAAGAAGAAGAAGAAGAAGAAGAAGAAAGAAGAAGAAGAAGAAGAAGAAGAAGAAGAAGAAAAGAAGAAGAGAAAGAAGAAGAAGAAGAAGAAGAAGAAGAAGAAGAAGAAGAAGAAGAAGAAGAAGAAGAAGAAGAAGAAGAAGAAGAAGAAGAAGAAGAAGAAGAAGAAGAAGAAGAAGAAAAGGATTGAAAGCGGAGAGAAAGGAGGAAGAAGAATAGAAAAAAAAGGAAGAGGAAGAACATGAGAAAAAAAAAGTTAAAAAAAAGGGGGAAAAAAGAAAACGTGAAACAAGAGAAGGAAGAAAAGGAGGATGAGAAGAACGATGAAGAAGAGGAAGCAGGGAAACGCAAAATAAAGTAAAACAAGTTGAAGAGGCTACAAGAGGTAAGTGGTGTGAAAAAAAAAGAGGTAACGGAATAGGAAGAGGAATCATAAGAAGATGAAGAAAAGACATTTTACTTATGTGTACTGGAATTTCTACCATATGGCTCGACTGTCTTCGTCAAATGCAGCGGTTTTTCATCTGTGGGTTGCGAAACTTTTCGGGGTGGGACAACTCTTTCACAAGTGTCGTCTAAAACCATCAGAAACACATATTCATTCAGTTATAAAGTAGCAAAGAAACTAATGTTATGTTGAGATGGTCACCACAACATGAAGAACTGTATTAAAGGGGTGCGGCACTAGAAAGGTTGAGAACCACTGGTCTAAGAGCGAGTCGTCTGCTGTGAACCTCACATATAACTTGAACTATGAACTACACAAGCTCGAACACCTATTCTTTCGAATGTAAGGCAAATCATCACTTCCTCGCCTAAAGTACCACGTTTTAAGTTATACTGGGCTATTCCCCATATTTTATAGACCAATTAGCAGTCGATAGATGATGTGAGCAGCATTACGCCGGCCGCCTTTACTGGACAGGACTATTCATAATACCTATTTAATTAAAGCTAAGTCGACCTTTGAGGAAAGATCATTTTTTTCTTTTAAAACAAAAACTCTGGCTCCGTCAGAATCTGAAACAACAGTCTTCCAGTCCGCAGGCGAGTGTCTAGCTGCTTCACCATGGCAGCTCTCTTCCTCATGTGGACCTTCATAAATGTTTCGAAAAACGGATCCGGTGCTCAATCTAATGTGATGTGCTGATGATATTACTGTTAATCAGAAACAAGGTTGTTTTTGCTTGTGTCTGAACTAGACGGTAAATGAGAGAGGATTGACTTCGATGCAACGGGGTTTTATTACAAATTACTCAGTCTCTCTGCGCAGCACAGCTAGCTGACTGCCCTGAATGCCGCACACGGCACAACCTCGGTAGCTCGGGCGACGTTTCCAGAGATCTCCGTAAAAATTACACTCTGGAAGTAAAGGATGCCGCAGTGAAATGAACCCATGACCACTACACCACAAAGATCCCCTTGTGCCTGAACTAATTGTTGTTAAGCAAAGATGCCAACAAGTCCTTTGATGACCCTTTATTCTACCTTTTCATTTCCCATCGAAGTGTACAACCCCAACAATGTCATTGGCGAGTACTTTCTAGAGTTTGTTCATGACTTGCTGAATATTTCAGTTATAGCTTTCTATATAATTTATTGTTAAAGTAAGGGTGGCAACAAGATTCCTTTGTTTATTTCATGTGTTAAATCTTCATTTTCCATCAAAGTATACACACCCAATAGTTTTATTGCCAAGTTTTTTTTTTTTTTAGATTTTGTTCATTACTTGCTAAATCAGTGATATTTTTCTATAGAATTTAGTGTTAAGCAAACAGAGGGAAATGGAGAGTGAGAAGCAATAATGAAATTCATAATATGTTTAATTCACCACTCGTCACAGGCATCATGAGAGCTAACAGACTGAAATGGTTGGGGCATATTGAGAGAATGTCAGAAGACAGAGAGGTAAAAACTATACGCAAGGGAGATAAATGGTTGTAGACAACGAGGCAGACCAAGAATACTATATAAAGATAATGTGTTACCAACTGGAAGGAGAAGGCCAACCAGAGAGATGAATGGAGGCGGGTGATATCTGCAGCAATGAACCTCAAGGGCTCTGAATGCTGAAGAAAAAGAAGAAGAAAAAGAAGAAGAAGAAGAAGAAGAAGAAGAAGAAGAAGAAGAAGAAGAAGAAGAAGAAGAAGAAGAAGAAGAAGAAGAAGAAGAAGAAGAAGAGAAGAAAAAAAAGAAAAGAAAGAAGAAGAAGAAGAAGAAGAAGAAGAAGAAGAAGAAGAAGAAGAAGAAGAAGAAGAAGAAGAAGAAGAAGAAGAAGAAGAAGAAGAAGAAGAAGAAGAAAAAGGGTGGCAACAACATTCCATTGCTTACTTCTTCTTCGTCTCAGTTTGCATTTAATTAATTTACACCCCTACAAATATCATTGCAACCAGAACAAATACAAATGCATGCGCAGCACTTGAAAACATCTTATGTGAAAGCAAGAGGCTGCTCTAGGAGAAGATGGACTGATGATTTAAAGAGCTTCTACGTCGACAATAACCATTCCTACTCATCGTGCAATGGATCCCAAACTGGCCCTTCCCACGTTACTTAACGACAGAAGTGGAAATTAATGCTGATGATGGTGAAAAAGCAGCGGGAAATGTAGATGATCAATATAAATATAGAAAAAAAAAAAAGAAAAAAAAAAAAAAAACAAGAGGAGAATATAGACAATAATAAAACGTGCTTGTACCGGCTAGCCGCCATAAACATAACCATACAAGACAGGATGCATTTGTGCAGCTTTCTACTGGGCCATTCATTCGGCTTGGGTTGTGAACGCGTTGCATTCTGAGAATTCTTACACTCAATCAACGGACGGTATGGGGGATGAAGAGTATTAACAAATATGTTGACATTGAGATAACGAGAACAAGAAAATATACTAACGTATTTGAAATCAGATAATGCGAATAACAAAACCAACAAAAAAAAAAAAAAAAACTACAGTAAAACTTAGATTAACCGTCACTAGTTTAAGCGTCAGTTTCTGTTTTCAGAATTTGTAAAAAAAAAAAAAAAAATGTTTATTAAAACATAAAACCTCAAAGAAACAGAGGAAAATTATAGATTACTTTGAAGTAAGGTCTGTTTAAAATATTGCAATACATTTATATACATTGCTACTCTTATATTTCAGTTTAGTTTGATCGTTTTGTAAAATTAAGTATATGTTTTTATTTTTCACTGGTAAAGCAATTTTTTTCCCCCATTTTTTCCAAGCCCGCAGTGAGATTACATTACTGTATTAAGATATGTCTGTTATCCGTCTATTCTGTTATCCGTCACAACCCTGCTCCATACGGTGACGGTCCGTCGAAGTTTTTCCGACCACATTTGTACATTATCAAGAGCGCACCAGTAGTGTTTGTACTCCGACTGGCCATTTGGCAACAATTCTCTAATTTTAGCAGACGATCTTAACTTTGGGTAGTTTTTTTTTTTTTAAAGTATGATGGAAAACCATGCTAGGGTTTGCCTTTAGAGTAGGTCTTTTTCTGCAAAACACGGATAAAATTAAAAAATGAACTAACTGGTTGATAATTAAATTATGAGAAAAAGAAAAAGAAAGCTAAATTTTAAACGAACTTATGGATAATAGAGTGAGAAGAACAGAATAGAAAGAATAGGAACTAACATGCTGGTTTTTAGATAATTTAAAAAAAAACGCATTTAAAAATTGGTAGATTGATGATCGGAAAATGAGGACATTACAACAAGTCTGCAATATCAATAAACATGTCGATCATCAGTAAGGAGAACAAAAAAAAAAAAAAAAAAATTAGAAAATAAACTGAACATTGGACGTCCGATTCCGTTTCACGATAACCAAGTTCCACCAAGTTATTGGGAAGAGACGCTCGCCATACCGCTTCAGTTATAGTTGTGATGATGCATCTATTATTGAATTGGATTTGAAATTTGCTTCATTGTCTTCTGCCACTCTACTTGTCTGACTGGTATGGCACTGTTGGTGTCTCTTTAGTTCAGTTGGGGCGGGCTGCTGGCATACTGTTCCTGGTCGCATTTTTAAAAATCTAATACATCCATTAGTCCTCAGATAGTAGTACGCATTTGTATAACAAAAACTGTTAATATTTTGGGTTTCTAAGATTTGGTGTTAACGAGACTTTACTCTAATAGACTCAAGAATGTTCACAACCACCACAAGCTCTGCAATAAATCAACACTGTTAACGAGACTGATAACTCCAACACCACACCCACCCCCCTTTCCCCCCCCCCCCCCCAAATCCCACCCTTTCCTTCACCTATGTATAAGAGCGGATACGTTGCCTTGCAATACCATTTTCGGTGAGATCTTTACTACATCAGCTTCCCGGAGCTGTTATGTCTATAAGAAACTTGACCACATCACCTTTTTTCAGTTCTCGTTATGCCTAGTGGCACAGGATGCTTCAGAGAGGACTTTCCATGTTTTCCTGTATTGTGCAATCTTCAGTGCAGTTTACCATGTCAAAGTTGCCGCACTCAGGCCACTTTCCATCGTTCGTCTCCATGTTGTTTTTGGGCGCCCCTGTTTTCTCTTTCCCTCTGGTGTCCATGTGAGAGCTGTTTTGGCAGATATATCAGAAGTCATTCTCATAAAGTGGCCAAGCCATTTCCATCTACTCTTGGTAATCATACTGTCTAAAGTTTCTTGGTTTGTGGCTTGAAGTAGGTTAGTGGCTGAGATTGTATCTGGCCATAAAATTTTGATAATTCTACGTAGACATGTGTGGTGGAAAGTGGACAGCTTGTGTGCATCCTTTTTGGTCATTCTCCAGTATTCCGCTCCATAAAGAAGAACTGGCAAAATGATGCTCTTGTAGAGTCGGAGTTTCGTTCCTCTGCAGTAATTGTTGGATTTCCAGATTTGCCTCATCCTTCCAAAAGCAGCTCTAGCTTTGTTCAGACGTGACTGTATGTCTTCCTCTGTCCTTCCCAGTAGGGACACCACACTGCCAAGATATGTGAAATATTCTACATTTTCAAGTGATTGGTTACTTATGGTCACTGGTTGTTGGTTTGGACTGTTTGTCATGATCTTAGTTTTCTTTGTATTTATTCTCAGTCCCACCATTTCTGCTGTGCTGTGTAGTCTGTTACGTTTTTCTTGTATATGTTCATGTTTATGTGATAGGGGTGCTATATCATCTGCAAAATCAAGGTCCTCAAGCATGGTGAATTGAGTCCATCGTATGCCTCTTAATGTCCTGTCTACTGTGTTCTTTAGTATCCAATCAATCACAAGGTTGAAGAGGAGAGATGACATAACACACCCCTGTCTTACACCCGTCTTTACTGGGAAAGATGTATTGTAATTTTTTATAAGGCAAGAAAAGTTTTTATAGAAGAGAGCAATTATGTTGACTATTTTTTTTCTGGAATTCCATAATGTCGTAAAATTTTCCACAGACCGTCTCTATGGACGCTGTCAAAAGCTTTCTCAAAGTCCACAAAATCAATATATATACTTCTCTGCCATTCGTTGCATTGTTCTAAAATGTTACGTATATCGAAGATGTGATCAGTTGTTCCTCTGCCCTTTCTGAATCCTGCTTGTTCCACTCGTACGCATTTATCTACTCCTTTTTCAAGCCTCATTATGATGATTTTACAAAATATTTTTCTTGGTACTGAGAGTAGAGTAATTCCCCTCCAATTATTGCAATCTGTTAAGTTTCCTTTTTTGGGGATTTTGACTATTGTTCCTTCAGTCCAGTCATCAGGCAACACTTCTTTTTCCTAAGTATCCTTGAACAATGGTTCTAGACTGCTAGCAGTTGTGTTGGGATCTACTTTGAGAAGTTCTGCTGGCAGTTCGTCTTTGCCTGGTGCTTTGTTGTTCTTTAATGTGTGGATAGCTTTAAGGATTTCTTGTTTGCTGGGTGGTTCAGTAATAATGGCAATGTCCTGAGAGGATGGTTGAATATCTGGGGATTTTCAGGGTCAGGTCTGTTAAAGAGGTCGGAGAAGTGTTTAGTCCACTGCATGTCTTGTTTTTGTTCTGTGGTGAGCAGTCTGCCTTGGTTATCTCTGATGGGTATGCTGTGATAATTGTTTCTGTTTCCGCAAATTTGCTGGATAATTTTGTGTAGGGTTTGTAGATCATGTGCTTAAGCAGCATTTTCTGCTGTTTCTGCAAGATTTTCCATAAATCTTCTCTTGTCAGCTCTGGTACTTTTCTTGGTCATTTTATTTAGTTCGCTATAATCTAACATTAGTTTGTCTTTCTGACGTTCTGATTTAGTGTGATTTATGAGGCTCTTTATTCTTTTTCGCTTGGCAATATAGTCTATAATTTGACTACTTATCCATTCTTTGTGGTGTTTTTTCCGGTTCCTAATATGTTATTGCTAGTTGATTTGTGTGTTTCTTTGATCTGGTTCCATCTGTCTTGAATGCTGATTGTAGTTGGAGTTTCTGGGTCACTTGATAGGGTTTGAAATATATTCTTGAGTTCTACTATAAATTTAGTGGCAATGCCTTTTTCTCTTAAAAGGTTAACATTGTAACGTGCTTTCTGTGTCTTAATTTGCGTGTAAACTTTTTTTAGTTTAAGTCGTAGTAGAGCGACTACAAGGTGATGATCGCTTTCCACATGTGCTCCCCCTTTTGACACGCACATCTAGTAGGGACCCACGCCATTTTCTGTATACCATGAAATGGTCGATCTGGTTTACATCTCTTCTGTTTAGGGATATCCATGTAAGCTTGTGTATATTCTTGTGAGGAAATAGTGTTCCTCCTATAACAAGTCTATTCGCCGTGCAGAAGTCGCTCAGTCTTTCCCAGTTGTCATTAATTGTACCACATCCTTGATTTCCCATTGATAGTTCTCTATTCAAGTTGTCGTTACCAACTTTTGCATTGAGATCTCCCATAATGCATAGAATATCATGGGCTGGTACTTTATCTACTACCTCTTGCAGTCTCCTATATAATGTTTCTTTATCTCTTCATCTTCAGCTTCATTTGTCGGTGCGTAGCATTTGGTGACTGTAAGTTTGGCATGTTTGCCATTGAATCGTGCTGTCATTAGTCTTTCATTGATTAGATGCCACTCGATGAGATGTTTGTGTATACCTTTCTTTAAAATAAGTGCCACGCCTGCAGAATGTAGGTTATCATCTCTTCCAGAGTATATTATGGTTTCTCCTGTACCTGTTGTGGATTGTCCGAACCCTGTCCACCTGCTTTCACTAATTACAAGAATATGCAGTTTATAGTTCTGCATTTCTTTAATTACTTGGGCGGTTTTGGCCGTTTCATACATGGTTCTTACATTCCAGAAGCCAATTCTTAATTTGGTTTTGATATCCAGCAGACTTGTTTTCCCATCACGGGCTTCCTTTCGGCTTTCACCCATGTTGTTCATGCTGACAGAGGGACTATGTCCGAAGACCACCGGACGTTTAGAGCACTTATTTCCTCTTGAAGTTTAAGTAGCGTTGTAGATTTTTTACAGGGCAGAGCTGTCAACACTGCGCCCAACCTCCGAGCCTGGAGGACCGGGAGGCCATCTTTAGTCTGGTCCCTCACCAATGACCTGTCCGGCTTGGGTGACCCTACCAGGAACATATGTTCCCGCCGGCATCGCTCATTAGATCATTGAGGCTCTCAAGCTCCCCCACCACTACAAGGTAATGGCCTCTGGGGGGGGAATCTTTTTTGTCCATAAGAACACTTTACCACATCACCTCTGAGGATCTGTTATGTCTATAGGAACACTTGACCACATCACCTCTGAGGATCTGTTATGTCTATAAGAAACTTGGCCACATCACCTTTGAGGATCTGTTATGTCTATAAGACACTTGACCACATCACTTTTGAGGAACTTTTTTGTCTATAAGAACACTTGACCACATCACCTCTGAGGATCTGTTATGTCTATAAGAAACTTGACCACATCACCTTTGAGGATCTTTTTTGTCTATAAGAAACTTGACCACATCACCTTTGAGGATCTTTTTTGTCTATAAGAACACTTGACCACATCACCTCTGAGGATCTGTTATGTCTATAAGAAACTTGACCACATCACCTTTGAGGATCTTTTTTGTCTATAAGAAACTTGACCACATCACCTTTGAGGATCTTTTTTGTCTATAAGAACACTTTACTACATTACCTCTGAGGATCTGTTATGTCCATAAGAACACTTGACCACATCACCTCTGAGGATCTGTTATGTCTATAAGAAACTTGACCACATCACCTTTGAGGATCTTTTTTGTCTATAAGAACACTTGACCACATCACTTTTGAGGATCTGTTATGTCTTTAGGCAACTTAAGCCCATATACCCGATGCCTGCTAGTGTAAAGGTCAAGCAAACGACCGTTGTTGACGTATCAGGACATCATCATCATCATCCTCATCCTGTTACACTACGTGTCGTTGGGTCACCAGTTTCTGTTGACTGTCTGATCGCTTTCTGCACTGTTGGCGGTCAGTTGCGATAGATTCCATGGTTACATGCCTGAGGCCTGTCCAGTCAGTCATTTTTTGTAACCAGGTCTTTCTTGGTCTGCCTCTTCTCCTCTTTCCCTCTACTGAGCCCTGCAGTATTGTTTTTGAGAGGCCGTTAGATCTTATTTCATGTCCATACCACTACATCTTTCGCCTTTAAACTGTAGTAAAACGAGGTTCGTAGTTGTCAATGTGATGTATAATTTTATGGCAAACTACTTCGTTTGTAATGTTATCTCTGCATGATATGCCAAGAATTTTTCTGAAACATCGCATTTCTTATGCTTGTATCTTTCTTTCAAGTTCAGCAGTTAAGGTCCACGTTTCACAGCCATATGTAAATGTACTAATAGCTAGTGCTCTGAGCTATCGAATCTTAGTTTTGCATGACATATTTTTTGGATCTCAATAATGTTTGCTGTTTGGCAAGTATCGATGTTGTCTGGGCAATCCTAGACATGATTTCTGGTCTTGATCCCAAGTCACTTAAAATGGACCCTAAATAGTTGAAATGAGTCACATGTTCTAATTTGTGACCTTTAACGTAGATTGGTGAAATTCTGCCAGCTGGATTATAAAGTCATTAATTTTATTTTGTCTGCACAGACCACGCAGATCATGGACCACATAAATATCAAAGACACGGAAAAGTACTACATACGAACCGAACAAAATGGCCCGTTCTAGAGATCTCTTCCTCCCCTGACGCCCTAAGGTTTTCCAGGAGTAATGAAAGGAAGAAAAAGAAGAAAAAAGAAGAAGAAAACTGCTAGAACTAATGTTATAATTATACTGAAAATTATATTTAAAGACGGGAAGAAGATGTCGAGGCCGACCTCTACTACGATACAAAGATGTGTGCATGCGGGACATGAATGATACAGGTATTGAGGTGGACTCATGGGAACAAAATGCCATGGGCCGTGATGTGTGGAAAGGGCATATCAGGAAGTGAATGAGACTGAAGGAAGAAATGATGGCAGAAAGCATGAGAGCTGATCGTCTGAAAAGAAACAGAATAAACACAAATATTGGCAACAGTGGTCCTGAAATCCCATGCTATCATTATGGAAGACTTTTCTTGACACGGGCGGGTCTTGCTAGTCACACACGCCATCGCCAAGTGATGTGAGTCTCATGTCTCCTCATGGAAAGACTGACAGGTGCCAATTAAATGAACAATACTGAAGAAATTGTTAGTATCGTATCACAAATGTTTGACGTCCAACTTGAAACTTTTCGTGCGATCCGCTTTGGTAACTCTTTCCTAGGTTGAAACCCACTGCTAAAGATAGAGCTAATATGATAACGCCACCTTTATATTGACTAGAGGTCTTTCAACTGAAAGAGTCGACAACAACATGCACTAAACAAGCATTCGTTGAAACTCACTGCTAAAGATAGAGCCAATATCATAAAACCACCTTAAGACTGACTAGAGGTCTTTCAACTGAAAGAGTCGACAACAACATGCGCCAAACAAGCATTCTGATCGACTGTTGGTGTTGCAGCAAATAGTATCGCTTTAAATGTGCCAGGAGGTTCCGCAGTACCATCTGATGGGCATTCGTAGTTGTTCGCTGAATGCTGATAACTTTTCTACTGCGGAGAACAGATCACCAAGTCTGGAGTGCCACGATGCTAATCTAAACTTAACTGTAGCCATGGATAAACTGTACTTTCTGTAACAAAGCTACTCCACCAATCCCCAACCGTCACAACTCCCTCTGTGCAAACGACACGAGCCTTTATAAAAATTGCATTGAACTGACAAAGAGCAGACAGCCCAGCAGCTATGTGATTATCAACAACTTAAATCATGCACTGTGTTTTCAGGTTCAACATTTTAGACGGGAACTCCCAACAGAGTACACTATAGTGGCTAATTTGTATTCAGCTCTGAAAATGATTCTGTCTGATTCTTAGTCTGCACTAGATACCTTTCAAAATGGATGGTTGGATGTCTCTTAAATGGGTACTAAATACAGACTTTGTTATCGAGTGGGGCCATTTATGTCGATCGAGTGCCAAGGTTGCTTTCTGGTACGAATCTGAGTGTGGATCAGTCAGGTTGGGCACTGTTGGAGCCGTTAGGGTGTGGGAGCAATGTAGGAGCTGTTAGGTTGGGAGAGTACTGTTGGAGCTGGTCGTTAGAAAAGCACTTTTGAAGTTTTTAGGTTTGCAGAGCCCTATTAGAGCTGTTAGGTTTAGAGATTGCTGTTGGAGCTGTTAGGTTGCGAGAGCTCTGGTGAAGCTGTTATGTTTAGAGATTGTTGTTGGAGCTGTTAGGTTTAGAGATTGCTGTTGGAGCTGTTAGGTTTAGAGATTGCTGTTGGAGCTGTTAGGTTTAGAGATTGCTGTTGGAGCTGTTAGGTTGCGAGAGCCCTGGTGAAGCTGTTAGGTTGCGAGAGCCCTGGTGAAGCTGTTAGTTTGCGAGAGCTCTGGTGAAGCTGTTATGTTTAGAGATTGCTGTTGGAGCTGTTAGGTTTAAGGATTGCTGTTGGAGCTGTTAGGGTTAGAGATTGCTGTTTGAGCTGTTAGGTTTAGAGATTGCTGTTGGAGCTGTTAGGTTTAGAGATTGCTGTTGGAGCTGTTAGGTTTAGAGATTGCTGTTGGTGCTGTTAGGTTTAAAGATTGCTGTTGGAGCTGTTAGGTTTAGAGATTGCTGTTGGAGCTGTTAGGTTTAGATATTGCTGTTGGAGCTGTTAGGTTGCGAGAGCCCTGCTGAAGCTGTTAGGTTGCGAGAGCCTGTCGCATGACAGAATACACACATCTACCGCCTTGGACAGGTCCACAGTCTGAACACCCCCAAAATCGTCATTGTAACTATGATATAGGTTGGGCCGACCGTAGTTATATAGTTCGTTTGTTGTGGGGGAGTCCAGATAAGAAAAATCCCTATAATTCACTATGATATTGATTCTTTTAGGCTTTTAGTGTCGATTTGCACGTTAGGACACATTTTCTACGCCTATTTAAAATAAATTGTCTGACCACTTCACCGCATACGTGAGCAGGATTCTTACACCAACTGCCGTAGTTGGGGACTGTATTTTTATGCGTCACTTCTCTATGGTCCGGTCTATGAGGCAGACGCTTTCCTTTTGTGTTGCCACTTGACCGTTAAAAAGACAAGATTCTTTATTCTCTTTCCATTTATCATGGGTGAGTTTTCATAAGGATTTCTAATTGAATATTTGTGCTCAGGGTGTCTGTGGTGTGGGTAAGTAAGGTCAGCAGATTGATAATGCGAATCTGTTTGTTTACGATCCTTGCGATGGAGGACGGCGAATAGAGCTCCGGATTGGAATGCACTTTCGGCTGAAATTTCTCTGAGAATTCTTCGAACCGGCCTTCTAAACCTCTTCGGATCAATCAATCCACATATCTGGAGTGTATTTATGGTATTGTTAACTTTGTATGATTAGTTGTTTGCTGTTATTCTGTCTCTGAACTTGGTGAGTCGCTGAACCATTGTGAATGACAAGGAGCTTCGGGTCAGGCATGACGTCATATCCGCTGTTGCTAGGAGCTTCGTAACCACAACAAGCTTAGACTGTCGTACTACTTTCGGAGCATATTTCCTTCGATCTTAGTTTTGACATCATCTCCTATACCTTATCTTTCCAATTAGTGAAAAAGGTATATTAAAAGGGATGGGAAATAATGGAGATCTGTCTGGCTTTCGCTACAGGACTGAATTCAGAAACTATTCGAGTTAATGATCTGGTGCTCACTCTGGGAAACTGAATGGATTCCAAGATAGAGGTAACCAACCTTCACGGTTTGGACTAACCTCTAGTATATCTGAGCATGAGGAGGTGGTAAGGACATTGATTAACTAGGTGCGTTTGGGTACGGTTCGCACATGGGTGTTGCCTTGTGTTTTTCAGAATTTCTGAAGATCCAACGAGCGTCCGTGGTCTGATTGAGTGCTTCCACCTACCACCACCTAAGAAGCAACTGACGTGGGGTGAATTGCTGTTGCTGAAGGCGTAGACGGTACTAGAGTCGACGTCTTCCGATCTCGAGTTGATTGTCCTTGATCAATTCCAGAAGCCGCATCGTTCTTGTGTAATCGTTCTGTGGAGTGAGGGGGTCTGAAACTCCATTCCGGCATCCTGAGGAGCTACAAGATCTAAACAGATAAGTCAGAGTGACATTCAAAGGCAACTTGATTCCAAATGGGCCTATATAATCTGTCCCAAACCTCAGCTGTGATGATACCGGAAAGATACGTAGATTAGGAGGAAGACTCTTTCTCTGTCTTTGTTCTTTAGAGAATTCAACAATCTTTCATTTGATTCTTCGTGCTACTTTTGATCTTTCTTGTTATGAAGTATTTAATACAGTTCAATTTTAGTTCACCAGTCTTGCTGTTCTTAGCTAAATCACTGTGGTGAATTAATTGTCATAGTCAGAAAGGTATTCACGTCTTGTCATAATCACTGTTGTTTACTTGGTTGACTGTGTTTTCATTGTTACCAGTCTGGGGGCAAAATAGTGGTGAGGACGTCTGGCCGAGAGGAACCCAAGTGTTCATAATAACCCTGTGGAGTCAGAGCTCGAGTCACCTCATCCCTGAGACAGGTTGAATGGAAAGTTTAAACCGAGGGTTAGGCCTCTAGACGAACGAGAGCCACCATTCAAAACTCTCCTGTCTCAGAGCACCTGAGGGATTTGTGAAAATATTCCGTAAGTAAAGGTGCGCGACAAAACTGCCATACGACAGAGCCCTGGTGAAGCTGTTAGGTTGCGATAGCTCTGATGAAGCTGTTAGGTTGCAAGAGCCCTGATGAAGCTGTTAGGTTGCAAGAGCCCTGATGAAGCTGTTAGGTTGCGAGAGCCCTGGTGAAGCTGTTAGGTTACGAGAGCCCTGGTGAAGCTGTTAGGTTGCGAGAGCTCTGGTGAAGCTGTTAGGTTGCGAGAGCCCTGGTGAAGCTGTTAGGTTGCGAGAGCCCTGGTGAAGCTGTTAGGTTGCGAGAGCCCTGGTGAAGCTGTTAGGTTGCGAGAGCTCTGGTGAAGCTGTTAGGTTGCGAGAGCCCTGGTGAAGCTGTTAGGTTGCGAGAGCCCTGGTGAAGCTGTTAGGTTGCGAGAGCTCTGGTGAAGCTGTTAGGTTGCGAGAGCCCTGGTGAAGCTGTTAGGTTAGCAGAGCACTGTAGGAGCTGTTAGGTTTGGAAAGGACTATTGGAGCTATTTGGCTGAGAGAGCACTGTTGGAGCGATTAGGTTGGGAGAGCTCTATTACAGCTGTTGGATTTGGAAAGCACTATTTGAATTGTTAGGTTTGAAAAGCACAATTGGAGTTGTTAGGCTGAGAGAGCACTACTGGAGCTGTTAGGCTGAGAGAGCACTATTGGAGTTGTTAGGCTGGGAGAGCACTATTGGAGCTGTTGGGCTGGGAGAGCACTACTGGAGCTGTTAGGCTGAGAGAGCACTACTGGAGCTGTTAGGCTGGGAGAGCACTGTGTGAGCTATTAAGTTGGAAGAGCACTGTTAAAGCTTGAAGTTGAGAGAAGACTGTTGGGATTGCAAGTTCTGCTATCCCATTCTATATTCTCTTTGATCGTCTAGTTCTACTTTTCCCATCTCCTGTCCACTGGGGAGCTACTATTGCGAAAGTATCATGGACCATTGTTTAAACATGACCAAGCCATCTCCGTCTTTTTCATTTGATAACATTTTCTAGTAATGAGAATTTTCTGCACATGCGATCTTGTTTCGACAAAATGTTCGCAAGATTTCCGTTATTGGCATTTATTTTGAAAAGTACACAATTTATCTATTCCTACAGTAATAACACATTCAACGACTTCCCGAAATAGCTTGAACATCCAAAGCTTCCCAAGGAATGCCATCACGTTCAAACTATATTGCCTAATTAACCAGTTAATTGTAATTAAGACATTCCGTAAATATCTAGTCACAATCTCGAAGATTTCCCCACCCGCTACAGAAACGACCGTTTAGATGTTTCTACAATCTTAGCTGGTATCAGCTATTTTTGGCGCGAAAACAGCGCTGCTTTCGTCTAACTTGTGTCAAACAATTAGGTGGCATGTCTACGTTTGCAATGACTACCACATGCCCTCTATTCTGAGTCTTGGTTTTGTCTTCATCAAATCTTTTTCTAGTGAATCTCTTGATGTGTCTACGTACTTGAGAGACAGAGCCAACAGAGACGGGTAAAGGTAAAGGAGATTTTTAACGTCAGTGGCGCATCTACAATATAGACTCTGGGGGTTCAACTGCGTACATCGCCGCTACAGCATATAATTCGGGGAAGAGGGGGGGGGGGGGGGGGGGGGGGGGGACTCAAACCACAAGGACAAGAGTCCAGAAAAAAAAAATGAACAACCAGAGCTTTTTCACATGTACTTCTAGTAATTTACCTTGTCTCTGGTTAGTGAAATCAGACGCCCGTGTGTGTTGTTTAACACTTCAAAAATCCTTCGGCAGTTGAAAATCGAAAATAGTAGCCTAACGGCGCTGCCCGAGTGTAATTTAGAGTTAAAAATCTACCTAAAGTATTTCCGACCCTAGCTGGTGCCACAAAGTTTGTGCACTGCACTAAGATTCTTTATACTCAGGCTTGAGTTACAAGTAGAACACAGCACTTATGGTTTGCACCCATGTGCCATGATAATGATATGTTGGATAAACAAACAAACATACAAAGACTAAAAAGGGATGTTTCCTTCAATATGAGAGTGCATTTGCCTGAGAGGCAAGGAACCAACTGCTCGTCCTGTTCTCACTGGTGCATGTCTTCTTTCTTCTTTCTTGGTGTTTCCTGTTTGTTCTCTCTCCCTTTGATTTGGCTAGGCGTATCTCGAAGGAGAGTTTGCATTAAATTTTCCTCCAGAATTTATACAATGACGGCTAAGGAGAAAAGAAGAAGACATTTCGATGAGGACCACAACCGATTTGCTACTGTTAGCAAAATGCAAGCAGATAATGTGTCCATTTTTCTCACGAACACCAAACAGCAGTGGGGATATTTTTATTCCGTGTATATCCGGCACATTTGTTTTGTCTGCCTTCGGTTTCCGTTTGTATGTACCTATCTTTGAATTCTTTAGCTGAAGTTCAATCAAATGTAATTGAGACTACTCAGCGAATTTCGTGTAACCCATAAAATCTTAAGGCTACTTAATTAACATTATCTGCTTAGCGGAGGGGAAATCAAAAAGCATGCAGCAACAACAATAACAACATTAATAAACTGTCATTACTGTTTGTACATACCACGTTTTTTGTTTGTCGGGAGGGGGATGTTGACCAGGGGTCGTCAGCCTGAGGATTTAGGGCCGCATGGCTAGTGCTTTCGCCACAGACTGTGCAGGTTACAATGTTTAATTCACTCCCCTCCCCCCCCCCCGACATAAAAACTCCATCACCTTACCTGGAGCTGGGGGCGGATGGGGTTGAACCCGGGTCTTCACTATGAGAGCCCGACATTTTAACCAGCAGCTCCCCGACGGTATTAGTAGTAGCAGCAATAGCAGCAACACAAGTAGCAGAATCTACAGTGGCAGTAGAACCAGTAGTAGTATTAGTAGTAGCAGCAATAGCAGCAACACAAGTAGCAGAATCTACAGTGGCAGTAGAACCAGTAGTAGTATTAGTAGTAGCAGTAATAGCAGCAACACAAGTAGCAGAATCTAAAGTGGCAGTAGAACCAGTAGTAGTATTAGTAGTAGCAGTAATAGCAGCAACACAAGTAGCAGAATCTACAGTGGCATTAGAACCAGTAGTAGTATTAGTAGTAGCAGTAATAGCAGCAACACAAGTAGCAGAATCTACAGTGGCAGTAGAACCAATAGTAGTATTAGTAGTAGCAGTAATAGCAGCAACACAAGTAGTAGAATCTACAGTGGCAGTAGAACCAATAGTAGTATTAGTAGTAGCAGTAATAGCAGCAACACAAGTAGCAGAATCTACAGTGGCATTAGAACCAGTAGTAGTGTTAGTAGTAGCAGTAATAGCAGAAACACAAGTAGCAGAATCTACAGTGGCAGTAGAACCAGTAGTAGTATTAGTAGTAGCAGTAATAGCAGCAACACAAGTAGTAGAATCTACAGTGGCAGTAGAACCAGGAGTAGTATTAGTAGTAGCAGTAATCGCAGCAACACAAGTAGTAGAATCTACAGTGGCAGTAGAACCAGTAGTAGTATTAGTAGTAGCAGTAATAGCAGCAACACAAGTAGCAGAATCTACAGTGGCAGTAGAACCAATAGTAGTATTAGTAGTAGCAGTAATAGCAGCAACACAAGTAGTAGAATCTAAAGTGGCAGTAGAACCAGTAGTAGTATTAGTAGTAGCAGTAATAGCAGCAACACAAGTAGTAGAATCTACAGTGGCATTAGAACCAGTAGTAGTATTAGTAGTAGCAGTAATAGCAGCAACACAAGTAGCAGAATCTACAGTGGCAGTAGAACCAATAGTAGTATTAGTAGTAGCAGTAATAGCAGCAACACAAGTAGTAGAATCTACAGTGGCAGTAGAACCAATAGTAGTATTAGTAGTAGCAGTAATAGCAGCAACACAAGTAGCAGAATCTACAGTGGCATTAGAACCAGTAGTAGTGTTAGTAGTAGCAGCAAAAGCAGCAACACAAGTAGCAGAATCTACAGTGGCAGTAGAACTAGTAGTAGTATTAGTAGTAGCAGTAATAGCACCAACACAAGTAGCAGAATCTACAGTGGCATTAGAACCAGTAGTAGTGTTAGTAGTAGCAGTAATAGCAGCAACACAAGTAGCAGAATCTACAGTGGCAGTAGAACCAGTAGTAGTATTAGTAGTAGCAGTAATAGCAGCAACACAAGTAGTAGAATCTACAGTGGCAGTAGAACCAGGAGTAGTATTAGTAGTAGCAGTAATCGCAGCAACACAAGTAGTAGAATCTACAGTGGCAGTAGAACCAGTAGTAGTATTAGTAGTAGCAGTAATAGCAGCAACACAAGTAGCAGAATCTACAGTGGCAGTAGAACCAATAGTAGTATTAGTAGTAGCAGTAATAGCAGCAACACAAGTAGTAGAATCTAAAGTGGCAGTAGAACTAGTAGTAGTATTAGTAGTAGCAGTAATAGCACCAACACAAGTAGCAGAATCTACAGTGGCATTAGAACCAGTAGTAGTGTTAGTAGTAGCAGCAATAGCAGCAACACAAGTAGCAGAATCTACAGTGGCAGTAGAACCAGCAGTAGTATTAGTAGTAGCAGCAATAGCAGCAACACAAGTAGCAGAATCTACAGGTGCATTAGAACCAGTAGTAGTGTTAGTAGTAGTAGCAGCAGCAATAGTAGCAACTGTAGTAGTGTTGGTAATATCTGTAGCAGCAACAGTAAGTGTGGTAGTTGTGATGGCGGTAGTACCAGTAGTAGTTGTTGTAGTCGTACTAATAGTAGCATAAACACCACCAACAACAGCAGGGTCTTCAGTTGGAGCAGACACATGTATAAACATTTCAACCTGGAGCTAATTCATGTCCATTAGTGTGAGCAGTTAAGTAGTCTGATGGCAACATCGCATTAATAATTTTTCTCGATTGTGCAGTGTTTAAAGAAAAAAAAAAAAAATTAGTGTTCTTTTATTGTTTATGAATACAATATACGACTTTCATAACAGGAAACCGCAACTCACTAAATCATTCGTTTAAAACAAAAACTCAACAAACAACGATTCTAAATACGTTGTTCCCACACTTGCTGCTTGTTCGAAACCAAATATTCGTTTATTCATTTTTTTGCATTAATTATAAAATTCGTTTTCGTAGTCAGTCGTTACTAGCGCATGGCTTTTTGTATTTATGGTAGAAATCAGCATGTCTGAGAAGAAGAGGATCACAGGAAAGCATGTATAGCAGGGGCCCAACAATCGTCAGTAGAAAGATCCCTCGTCGACGATTGTTTCGGCCCATTACTTCCTATACAATTTGGAAGGTGGGCCGACCTGGGTTAGACTCCAGGTCTAAATCTTCCTTTGCTGCACTTTATCGGACTCTGGGACAGGGACAAGACGATGTGGTTACTTTACAACAGGTATTGTGAGATTTGGTGTTATATATGTTGTCGTTGCGGCGTCCGTGGCTTTGGCGTTGCGAGTCCGACTCGTAATTCCAACGTACCGCGATCGAAACCCACTGCTGGATGTGTGAATTTTCATCATGGTATACGGCGTCGCTGGTCGATTCAAACTAAAATGAGTACCAGGATGAATGTTCTGGGGAGGTAAAGATGACCGGCGTTATTCTGACCACATTACCCACCTAGTGCTGATTAGTCTTCAGATATGCCCGATGCGCCTAAAAGTGTGAAAAAGGATCTTCACTTTACTTTTACTTTTATATGTTGTCGTTGCCGTAGTATACTAAAGAAGACGGGGAGAATCACATAGAGTTGATGGATGTGTGAATTTTCATCATGGTATACGGCGTCGCTGGTCGATTCAAACTAAAATGAGTACCAGGATGAATGTTCTGGGGAGGTAAAGATGACCGGCGTTATTCTGAACACATTACCCACCTAGTGCTGATTAGTCTTCAGATATGCCCGATGCGCCTAAAAGTGTGAAAAAGGATCTTCACTTTACTTTTACTTTTATATGTTGTCGTTGCCGTAGTATACTAAAGAAGACGGGGAGAATCACATAGAGTTGATGGACTTTCGTTCGGTATTGTGCTAAGTAGGGCGGGCATTTGCTGCATAAAGTAAAGTATCCTGTTTGACGCCAGTCATAAAGCATATGATAAAGAAGACGCAGGCAAATAACTTCTCTCCAGGGGTGTCTTAGGTTTATCGTAAGTAAAAGAAAAGAAACCTTTCCACATCTTCTGATGTTTTTGGGCATATAGGGCTAGACCTATATTTCGTAGTCCAAAAGGCACTCAGTGGGCATCTGATACCCAGTCAAGGTTGGGTCGACCTGGAGGCCAATGTAATTTTTGAAAAATGTCAGGTTCCGCCAGGACCCGAACTCACGGCCTTGGGATCCACAGCGAGCGTCTAGCCGCTACACCCGATGGCGCTCCAGGTGTATAGGGCAAAAACATGTTTACCTATCATCGCTCGATGGATGATATAGTCAGAGTTTACCTCCCAGGATATTACTTCACTTTTAGGCTGGGTCATTCTGGGAGCCACGGTCAAATCAGGACCAGAATTCACCTTGACATCGATTTGGAACCTGAGATCTTCGGGTAGACAAAAGAGAGTCTAGTCACTATACTATAGAGGCTCTCCATACGTTTCGTAGAGTACATACAACATAGGCAAATACGAAATGACTTTAAAATTAAAACCATTAAATTGTGATAGAAATCACAGTAAATTAGCCATTGTCTTGTAACCTGTCAATTTTGTCGTTAAGAATGTCAAGAGCGGGTGACCTCAAGGCGCAGACGAACACAGTAAGAGGTATGGCATAATTTCACTCTACAGATGACTGCCCCACTTTTGACATGCACAAAGACAAGCAGCATTCTCCTTTCCGTCGAAAAAAAAAAAATCTGATGTGTTTAAACCTACAGAAATGCTTTGTCAAATGAATGTCTCCTATGGTCAAATTAATTCCAAAACGCGGGCAAATTGATATTTTGTGAAGTTCGCGTCAGTCCATTTACTGTAAACATTCTTGGTATCTTTGTAATTATTACCTCCAAAAAAAAAAGCAAAATAAAACCTAGAGTTGTGTTTACATTAAAGTTTTTTTTTCCCCCACAAGGACATGATCATTAACAGGTTGCATGCTAAATTTCAACAACGTAAACCAATCAGCTACTGAGTACAGCCTTTTTTTAACATGGGCACGAATTTTTCAGCGGACTACAGTAATGTTGAAAAAAAAAAGGTAATTAGAACGGAAAATCGAAAACGTTGATAGTTCTGTTTTTCTTATACAAACAACTATTTATAGTTGAAAATGTGAAAGACGATATATACCTTCAGTCGAACAACAGTCTTGATTTGCAAGCATGGCTAAAATAAACAAACGCCACATTATTTTTGTATAAAGTATATTTGATAGGGTAAAAATTCACCAGTGCTGAAATCGTATACAAGAGAGCTAGCTTATGGGTGAGTTTTAAAAAAAAAAACGTTGGCATTTTTGGCAGCGTTATATACCTTAGAAGCTGCTCATAAACTTGGATCAGTGTTGTGTAATGTAATCTGTATTTTTAAGGATGCGCAACTTTCCTTGGCAGGAGCCACACAACAGACATAATCCATCTTTTATTATTTAGCTGCTCTAATGTGTCTGCTGGTGAAGACAAATAGGTTGATAACGTTAGTATAATGTTTAGTGTAGGGTCCTAGAAGTGCAGTGACTAGATGCTTGGAAGCCAGCGACGAATCCCTAGGGTTTGAATCCCTATTGCGGCAGATACACCGTATTTCCCGAAGTACGAGTATAAGACGGTCCCATGTGTAAGGCACACCTTGATTTTGGGACCAGAGATTTGGAGAACAAAATAATAATAGTATGCTACCATTGTAAAAGACGCACATTGACTTTGGACTTTTCCCTTTTGAAAATTTTTTTTTTTCTCTTAGTTACTTCAGAGATTAATTATAATATATCCAGTATTTTAGCACCTTCAAGAGTCATTGTGGCCTTGGGGGGGGGGGGGGGGGGGGGGGGGGGGGTGTGATATAGGGTATAGTTTGGGGAAAACGGTGATATAGGATATAGTTTGGGGAAAACGGTGATATAGTGTATAGTTTTGGGGAAAAAAGAACAAGAGGTCGACCTCTGCGATTGTAGATACAAGACAATGCACAAATATGAGCTATAAAAGCACACAGAGCTGTAGAAATGACTAGAGACAAGGAGACTGTGGTGTGTGCCGTGCACAGAGTGAAGCTCAGTAAAGAACTACTCATGGATGATGATGATATGATAATGATAATTATGATGATGAGAATAATGAGGATGATGACGTTTAGGAAAATAGAAACTTTTAACAGATTATCAGAGTTAAAACGGAGTCTAGCAGCTTCTTTACGTAAAGTTGCA
>CAJHNH020000101.1:252500-267500 GCA_905116865.2 Candidula unifasciata
ATACATACATACATACATACATACATACATACATACATACATACATACATACATACATACATACATACATACATACATACATACATACATACATACATACATACATACATACATACATACATACATACATACATACATACATACATACATACATACATACATACATACATACATACATACATACATACATACATACATACATACATACATACATACATACATACATACATACATACATACATACATACATACATACATACATACATACATACATACATACATACATACATTGTAACCTGTCAATGCTGTTTTCCAAGGATGTCAAGAGTGGTGAAAACATGTTATCATAGTGTAGACGAACACGGTGACGTCACAATGACAGCACAGTCCCACTTTTGACATGCACTAACGAAACAATAATTAAAGTAAATAGAACACTGGTTAAACATGTCGTCAGTGTAAGAGGCGAAGACATTAAAAGAAGCTGGTGAGTGAGTATCTAGGATGCGTGTTCACAGAGGACGGAGGATTAGACAAAGAAATAGAGAAGGTAAAACAGAAGGCAAACAACATGAATCAGCAAATAGTGCCACTTTTGAGACATCGAAATATCAACTTGCACACATGAAAGCAGCTGATCAATGACACCAACTTTGTGATATCAATGCCAGACATGGACTAGAGGTTTGAGGTAGAAACAACGGGTCAACATCATTGCACACAGGATAGTAACCCATGAGAGCTCCGTTCTTCGTCTTACTCAAGACTGAGTCTGAAAAAGCTCAGCACAGTGCACGGGCTCTGTAGCACAGGCGAGGATCCTAAAATACTTTGGGAAGATTTTTAACTCCACATTTTGTCCGAGCTGCCCCGTAAGGCGACTCTTTTCGATTTCCAACTGCCTATTGATTTTTGTTTTCGTGCTCAAAAATGCACACGGGTGTCCAATCTCACTACCCAGAGACCAGGAGAAATTACTAGAAGTTAAAGTCCACATAAAAAAATCCCAACCCTTGCCGGGGATTGAATCCGGAACCTCTAGCACTCGAGGTGGACGCTATGCCTCGAGACAGCGAAATCCCCCCCCCCCCCCCCCTTTTCCTCCTCCTCCACCCCCCGACATGGACTGGAAAAAAAATAAAAGCAAAATTGCCATATATGAGATGAGATGTGTAATAAATAACACGGAAGAAACAAAAGCAAGCAGAGTCCCAATGACGAACTAAGAACATGGTGAGGTTAAATACCTTCATAGAACATATAAGAACTTAATGGTTTGGTCATATGGTCTGAATGAAATAAAATCAGCCAGCACCCCTAGAGCATATTACACAAGCACACCTGGTTACATCCAACCAGGACATACACATTCTTGGAAGAAGTAAAAGAGACACTTCAGAAAGAAAATATGACACTAACACAAGCAACGTGACTGGGAAAAGACAGGAAACTACATACAACTCTGTATCCGACGCTTTGTAGCATTAGCAGAATGAATAAAGAAGGAAAAGCAGACAAGTGTAAGATTGAAACCTATATAAATTCATGGGAGAATTAATGTACAGTATTGTGTATGCTTGTCTGTTAATCCGAAAGGACTGAATGTAAGACGGGTCAGCGTGCCCCATTTGTGACCCTTTGAAAATAAAGTTCGTTCGTTCATTCTTCACTCATAGTCAGTCGGCCTTTTTCCTGTTCGAGGCCTTCAACTACGGCAGTCATAATCTGGGGTCACTGCTCGGAGTGCCCGACCATGAAGATGTTTTTAAACGTCCCCCTCCACTCATGGGAGCCGTCATGATGTAGCGGTTAGACTCCTGCCTGCGGATCCCAGGGTAGTGGGTTCAAGTCTTACGGAGAGGGACGTTTTTTGTTTCAAACATAACTTTCACTCCCAGGTCAACCTAGCCTTATATGGATGCCAGAGCAAACAATACACACACACACACACACACACACACACACACACACACACACACACACACAAAGAGAGAACAATTCCAAAGCCACAGACGCCAACGGTATATTAAATCTCTACAGAGTTATCCCCTCTACCTGTCATGGTAACATAATATATACATTCATATCATGTTGAACGACATGCTATTTAAAGGTTTAATGCCTTCGCTACTGAATATTTATGTAAGCAGAAACCCAAGGGATAATTTTAACGTTGTATGAGCTGCTATTTGCTAAATGCGCGTATGACGTGTCTGAGATAAGATTGATGACAACTGACATTTTGCGTTTTCGAAAGCTGAAACAAGATAAGGAGACATGAAGACAACAATTTATACTGATAAATATCTCGTGCATGCTGACTGTGATTTTTCTTTCTCTATAAGAGAGTGTTTCTGTAAGCGAATACACTCGTGTATGCTGTTTATATGAGCCAGCGGGAAGCGACAAAACAGGTTACAGCAAGAGGATGAAAGAAATAAGGATGGAACAATAAGCTATTTCCCAGCCAATACAGGATATAGTAAAGAAAAAACAAGGATGCTTGTGGTGCAGGAACTAAGTCCTATTTTCATGGCTCAAGCGATCAATATGTGAACTGTACGTTACATAACAACTACACATAACAGCATATGCAGCGCCTAGTCATGCCACGTGCACGAACTGCAAGCTATATTCTGAATCAAACAAATGGAATGTAACAATCACCTTCAACAACTGTTTTCCCCCCTTGAATACAAAACATCTGACTACAACTTCGAAAAGAAACCTGGCCTCAAGAGAAAAGTGTGCAGAGCAAGCTATGTGAAACCATGAAGAGCTGCAGCTGATATCCGAGTTCATAGAGGTAACCCACTTGATTGCTTGAACAGGCATGTGCTAACCAATCCTGCTAACAAAGATGAGCGTTCGCCTCCAGCGATCTACTATCAGAATCTCCGGCGAGGATGAACATGGAAATCTCGATCTGTACGCATTCTATCAACTGAACTTACAGTAACCCACAAAACAAAGACAGTAAGTCAATCCATCCATCGACCCAGTTCTCTGAACTTATGTTGTAGTAAGAACTCTGTACGGTACCGCAACGCAAAGTCAGGACTACACGTCCCACCGCTGCTGAGCCAAGAGCCCAATAGAACATTATCTGCTGTGCTGGACATTAAATAACGAGAGTCCGTCCCGATCTGCAAACCTGCCAGTTTTGGTTTGCAAATGTAGCCAGACCAAAATTATTAACAGGCTAACAATCTACTCATACCAGCCTGTAACATATATGTTGTGTTTCGTTTTGATATGTGGCAGTTTTGACAAATGTTTCTTTCAAACCTCATGTCATCGTTCTTTAACAAATATCTCGAAGACTCATTCACGGATCAACCAGAATTTTTGCACGTGGCCTTTGATTTCTGATGTCCTTATGATTCTGTTATTCACAATTGCACAGATGCTGCTGTTTTCTTAAAGCGGCGAATTATTTTGATCTTTGTTTGATTAATAAAAAAAATATACACTTATAAAACGCGTATACATGTGGAGATTGTTCGGAAATCAGTTCTCCTGTGCAGCGAAACGTTGTGATTACTTTGAATGAAAAATCAGCAATTCATAAGTGACTTTTCCTAGAGATGACCACCTGAGAGTGAAACGCTTCTGACATGCGTGCAATCTGATGTTTTGAAAAGGTCCCTGTCTCAGTTTAATCAAGTTACTGTAAACAGGCTGATTGTTTGCTTTACATTTTGTTTTTCATGTACCGCAAATATTGCAAAATGAAGACTAGTTTGTTAAAATAAAATTAAAAAATCAAAAAAAAAAAAAAAAAAAAAAAAAAAAAAATACGTCCAAGGACATGATTATCAATAAGCTTCTTGCCTAATTTCATCAATTTCAACAACTTACACATAGCAGTTAATGAGTTACATATTTTTACAGTTTAGCGGTACTACTGGAACGGACTACAGTTGCGTATCCTTTATAGAACGAGGTTTTAGGTTTCAACAACAGACCAACATCGTTGCATACGGGTAGTAACATAAGTGCTCCGTTCTTCTTCTAACTTAAGTCTGAGACCTTAGAAGCTCAGCACAGGCTCTGTAGCACCCGCGAGGATCCTGAAATACTTTGAGTAGATTTTTTTTTAAACTTTAAAAATTGCACGGGCAGCTCCGTCAGGCTACACTTTTTGATTTCCAACTGCCAAGAGATTTTTTACGTGCGTCCGATCTCACTACCCAGAGACAAGGGGAAATTACTAGAAGTCTAAGTCCACATAAAAAAAAAAAACCCCAGCCTTTACGGTAGATTTAACCCAGAACCTGGAAGTCGCCGTTTCCGAGCGTTTAGACGCGCGCCGCGGATCAGAAGGTCGTGGGTTCGCTCCCTGGAGGAGCCGGACTTTTCTTCAAAAAATGACTTTTTGTCCCAGGTCGACCCAGCCTTGAGTGGGTACCGGGTGCAGTCCCGGGAAGTAGAGGCGGCCGGCGTGATGCTGACCACATCACCCATCTTGTGCGGTTGGTCTAAAAAAATATAGTTCTAGCCCTATATGCCCTATACGCCTAAAGGCGTGGAAAAGGGTCCTTTACTTTACTTTTTTGACCCAGAACCTCCAGCACTCGAGGTGGAGTCCACGCCTCGAGATTACGCTCCCGGCATTACGTTTAAGCGACTGACTCCTACGGGGAACACTGCGCCAATCTAATCTGCAAGCTAGACAGAATAAATCCTAATTCTAGCAATTGACGATCGCACAAATAAGATGTAACATAGAAGGTATATTTAGGGAGAACAAAAATAGGTCACTCCATGTGTTTATCATTTTTATTAGGTCTCTGCAAGCTTCCAGGCAGATATAATGCTCCTTACTACCTTATTTAACCATTTTTAGGGCCCTATGGGGCAGGGGGATATTATGCCGGAGGATTTAGGACCGCTTGTTGGTGCAGTCTTCATGAACTAGTGAAAAGACAAACATAAAAGTCCAGTTTCACCACTGTCTGGAAAAAAAAAAAAGACAAGCATGCGATTAACCGGAAGAAAACGTACAAGTGAACACGTTCTAAAATAGTTGCTAGAGAACATAGACTCATCAGCTAACAGTAAAGGAAATAATCGTTTGGCTTCTCTCGGACATGCAAACGTTTACTAGGGTTTTCACTATACAAAAGGTAAAGTAGCGCCTGAAGAATTCAGTTGTTCACATCTGAAGTATTACAAAGTGAAAGTTATTACCCAAACTATTTCGTGTTAACAAATGTAGTAGGGAAGGAGTGACAAAAAGGGAACTAATTAACTGAGCTTGCTGTTAAATGAAGCCAGAGAGTGTAAACGTACTTTAGTTGCCAAGTGACACAACGATGTCTAACTATTAACTCTTATACAAATGACGGTTCAATTTATCCGCAACCCAGCGGATTTCAGCCGAAAAGCGACACCAAACTGTAACAGCGAAGGACTCTTTTATTAGGCCGGTAACGTGTGGAGCGTTTAATGCTAGCCTCACAATTTTATCGACCTACGTACACTCAGTGTGTGATGTGGTCAACTTCTGCTGGCTGCCTTTACTTCCCAAAACATTATCTGGTACCATTGTAAGCTGGTTAGAACAGGTGGCTAGGAGTGCAGACTGATACAGCTAGGAGTGCAGGCTGATACAGCTAGGAGTGCAGACTAATAGAGCTAGGAGTGTAGACTGATACAGCTAGGAGTGCAGACTGATACAGCTAGGAGTGCAGACTGATACAGCTAGGAGTGCAGACTGATACAACTAGGAGTGCAGACTGATAGAGCTAGGAGTGCAGACTGATACAACTAGGAGTGCAGACTGATACAACTAGGAGTGCAGACTGATACAACTAGGAGTGCAGACTGATACAGCTAGGAGTGCAGACTGATACAGCTAGGAGTGCAGACTAATACAGCTAGGAGTGCAGACTGATACAGCTAGGAGTGCAGACTGATACAGCTAGGAGTGCAGACTGATACAGCTAGGAGTGCAGACTGATACAGCTAGGAGTGCAGACTAGTACAGCTAAGAGTGCAGACTGATACAGCTAGGAGTGCAGACTGATACAGCTAGGAGTGCAGACTGATACAGCTAGGAGTGCAGACTGATACAGCTAGGAGTGCAGACTGATACAACTAGGAGTGCAGACTGATACAACTAGGAGTGCAGACTGATAGAGCTAGGAGTGCAGACTGATACAACTAGGAGTGCAGACTGATACAACTAGGAGTGCAGACTGATACAGCTAGGATTGCAGACTAATACAGCTAGGAGTGCAGACTAATACAGCTAGGAGTGCAGACTGATACAGCTAGGAGTGCAGACTAGTACAGCTAGGAGTGCAGACTGATACAGCTAGGAGTGCAGACTGATACAGCTAGGAGTGCAGACTGATACAGCTAGGAGTGCAGACTGATACAGCTAGGAGTGCAGACTGATACAGCAAGGAAAGCAGACTGATACAGCAAGGAGTGCAGACTGATACAGCGAGGAGTGCAGACTGATACAGCTAGGAGTGCAGACTGATAGAGCTAGGAGTGCAGACTGATAGAGCTAGGAGTGCAGATTGATAGAGCTAGGAGTGCAGACTGATAGAGCTAGGAGTGCAGACTGATACAGCTAGGAGTGCAGACTGATAGAGCTAGGAGTGCAGACTGATACAGCTAGGAGTGCAGACTAATACAGAGAGGAGTGCAGACTGATACAGCTAGGAGTGCAGACAGATACAACTAGGAGTGCAGACTAATACAGCGAGGAGTGCAGACTGATACAGCTAGGAGAGCAGACTAATACAGAGAGGAGTGCAGACTGATACAGCTAGGAGTGCAGACTGATACAACTAGGAGTGCAGACTGATACAGCTAGGAGTGCAGACTGATACAGCTAGGAGTGCAGACTAATACAGAGAGGAGTGCAGACTGATAGAGCTAGGAGTGCAGACAGATACAACTAGGAGTGCAGACAGATACAACTAGGAGTGCAGGCTGATACAACTAGGAGTGCAGACTGATACAGCTAGGAGTGCAGACTAATACAGCTAGGAGTGCAGACTGATACAGCTAGGAGTGCAGACTGATACAGCTAGGAGTGCAGACTGATAGAGCTAGGAGTGCAGACTGATACAACTAGGAGTGTAGACTGATACAACTAGGAGTGCAGACTGATACAGCTAGGAGTGCAGACTGATACAACTAGGAGTGCAGACTGATAGAGCTAGGAGTGCAGACTGATACAGCTAGGAGTGCAGACTGATACAACTAGGAGTGCAGGCTGATACAGCTAGGAGTGCAGACTGATACAGCTAGGAGTACAGACTGATACAGCTAGGAGTGCAGACTGATACAGCTAGGAGTGCAGACTGATACAGCTAGGAGTGCAGACTGATACAGCTAGGAGTGCAGACTGATACAGCTAGGAGTGCAGACTGATACAACTAGGAGTGCAGACTAATACAGCTAGGAGTGCAGACTAATACAGCTAGGAGTGCAGACTGATACAACTAGGAGTGCAGACTAATACAGCGAGGAGTGCAGACTGATACAGCTAGGAGAGCAGACTAATACAGCTAGGAGTGCAGACTGATACAACTAGGAGTGCAGACTGATACAACTAGGAGTGCAGACTGATACAGCTAGGAGTGCAGACTGATACAACTAGGAGAGCAGACTGATACAGCTAGGAGAGCAGACTGATACAGCTAGGAGTGCAGACTGATACAGCTAGGAGTGCAGACTGATAGAGCTAGGAGTGCAGACTAATACAGCTAGGAGTGCAGACTGATTCAGCTAGGAGTGCAGACTGATAGAGCTAGGAGTGTAGACTGATACAGCTAGGAGTGCAGACTAATACAGCTAGGAGTGCAGACTGATAGACCTAGGAGTGCAGACTGATACAACTAGGAGTGCAGACTGATACAACTAGGAGAGCAGACTGATACAGCCGAAAATAGATACTAGGTAAGGTCCTGGAAACAGAGGCAGAAGAATGCTGTTTAATAAAATCTGTCTTTAGTAGTATTTTGTGGTAAGGCCCCAAAATTTTTTATGGTAAAATTCTCCTACTATTGTCATAAAACCAAGCTAACTGTCTTTGTCTAAACAATCCCCCGCAAAAATCGAAATCTGTGCATTCATGATTGTGAACCCCAGTCGTCATGGGCCAATCCAGTGTTTCGCACGTTTTTCTGTGAAGATTGTGTAACTTGGCTCGTCTTAGTAAAGCGCCTTGTCGACTTGCGTGGACAATCACATGTCTCCACATTAAGCTTGGTTTAGCAGTATATTTTGTTTTGTGTATTTAGTGTAAACAATTTACGTTATGCTGATGACACGGTTTGAAATCATTAAGTCAGAAATAGCTACAGGAAATTATACACATTGTGGTGGTAAAAAGTGGAAGAATGGGACTCAGTTTGAATAATGAAAAGACAAAAGTAATGGTGGTATCAAAGAAAATAATTATTTCAAAATTTGCAATAAAAGTCAGGGGTGTATTTTGGAACAAGTACAGAAATTTAAGTATCTAAACAAATAGATTACATCAGATGGAAGATGCATCACCGAGATAAAAGCAAAATAGCACAGGCAAAAACATAATTTTTAAAAAATAAAGAACATCTTATGCAATATATCTCTATCATTGAAGGTCAGACAAATAATTCTTGCTTGCTACCTACATCCAGTTTTAACATATTGCTGTGAGTCCTGGACAATCGGTATGCAGGCCAAACAATTTCTTGAGGCCTCAGAGATGTTGTTTTACAGAAGAATGCATAAAATGGGCTGGACAGCGAAAAAGAGTAACCAAGAGGTTTTAAAAAAGGCGGGAGACAGAAGACGACTTATCACAGACATCAGAAGGAGACAGTCATCATTTTTCGGCCATGTTATGAGAAGAAGGAAAATAGAACATGTGGTGACCACTGAAAAAAAAAAAAACTGTGGAAGGAGTAGAGGAAGACAACGCGAAAAGATCCTTGACGCTCTTGTTAATGGCATGGAGTTGTATCAATACACTAACTGATACATACTGAAGGAAATCGCAGAAATTGGAGAGGCATGATCGCCCACGACAGTCAACAAGGCGCATGATGATGCTGACTGTTCAGTGTGCTGATTGTGGTGTGTGTGTGTGTGTGTGTGTGTGTGTGTGTGTGTGTGTGTGTGTGTGTTTGTTTATAAAGACATTTCGTGAAACTGGCAAGAAACCTTTCTCGCGATCTATTTCCGCATCTCTCTTCCTAAATCATTCTCTCGTCATTCTTACAACATGTTCTGGTTTCGTTCTTGTTTTCTTCTTCTTTCTTTTGGCTTTCATAGCAGGTGCTCTACCCACCCCCGCCAAATCATTCTATCCTTCACCAACACCAGCAGTTCACCTCATGACCTCCCAGTCTCTGTACTCTTCAACCTCCTTCTCTAGCTCCCTTCTGTGTGTGTGTGTGTGTGTGTGTGTGTGTGTGTGTGTGTGAAGGTGAAAAAAAGGGGGGGGGGGTGTCTGCCTTTATTTCTATGCCCCTGTGGGTTCGTGTGCAAGGGCATTCTAGTTATGTCGCTCTCAGGTTTTCTCATTGTGTGTCCTATGCACGAGAGAAAACTTACCACCTGTGAGATGAGATGTTTGAGAATGGCTGTGAATAAAACCAAAAGAGATCGAGTGAAAAAATACATGATCACAAGAACTGTTCGATCATCACCCATCGTCAAATATATTGAGAAACAAAGAATGAAATAGTATGGCCATCTAAGGAGAATGAAACCAACCATGCCAGCAACAAGAGCGTACAACCTGAAAATCGAGACACAAAGAGGCAAGGAAAGACAGAGAAAAATATGGATTGAAGGAGTCACTGACGCCCTGAGACTGCATAACATCACGGCATATCACGCGACCGAGCGCGCCCTGGCTCGGCTGCCGATCGTCTGATGAACTGCGACCCCTAGCGAACTAATCAGACATTAATAAAAAAAGAAGAAGTAGAAAGAAGTATTCTATGCAACACCAGCGTGCATTCCTAACCCCTTGATCCCCTGGAACTTGCTTAGTTATCTGCTAAATCTGCAAAATTTGTTGAAGTTATCTGCGCATTCTTTACAGGGAATTGCCGAACCAACTCCCATCATTTTGTGGATCCCTTGTGGTTTTTGCAGGAAAATTAACATCCAGTAGTTTGCCATTGCTTCGTGGACGGTCGGCTTGTCGATACCACTGTAAAAAATTACACAAGCGCGAGGCTCTCAGTTTGCATCGAATCCGACACATCGTAATTACGAAGCTCGTTCGCAATGCCTAAGATACAGACGCTGATTCAACATTAGTGGTTCTATACTATTTAATACCCCTCCCCCTTTTTTTCCAACCCAATTGTGTCCTGTCATAATTTGATCAAACGGGCACTGTACTATCTTTCGTAAGCTGTCTTTGTATATAAAGATCTTCTAATCCACTTGGGGTGTTTGTTTGGGATGCTCAAATGAATTTTTTGTTGAAAATTTTGGGGGGGGGGGGGGGGGGGTATTTTGTTACCCTTAATCTCGGCTGTAAAGAGCGAGGTTTGGTAACTATTCACCTCCCTCACTGTAATTCTTTCTCCAGTCTTTCTCTAGACGATTCTCAGGAGATTCTTGGGACATTTCATCTGAAAAACTCGATTTAAACATCGTTGCTTTTCTGATTAATGCATACCCCAGCAGTTTATTTATTTCAAGGAAACATTAAAGGCTAATCAAGAGCTACATACAAATACATGCTACTGACAGGAATACACCAGTGTAAATTAAACTAGACCGCTTAGGTAGGAACTAGAACCAACAGCCAACCGCCTAGATTATGACCTGAGATGGTGTCCGTCCAGAGGAGTGGAAAAGTCCTTGAGTTTATAGTAAAGCGATATCATTGAAACGAATGAGCTGGCTATGTTTTTGGTTTTTTTTTTACTTGTATAAAATGTAAAGAAATGTTTAATTTCTGTTTTGTCTCTTTTGTGGTACATGAAAAAAGGACACTGTTTCAAAGACGTCATTATTCATACAGGTAACTGAGTACGGACACTTTTTAAAACATCAAATTTAACATATTTTATAGGGGTTTTACTCTCATGTAATTATCTCCAACCTTAGGCTCCAGTGAGTTGCATGAACACAAGTTTTCATTGGATGGGGAATAACTGTAAAATGAATCACCACGCATCTATGCATGGGCGAACTGATTTCCAGTCTCTACGTGGGCATCAGTTACTGTATATTTTTTTTATGGTTATCCAGTCAAAAAAAAAAAAAAAAAAAGATCAGATAAATTCGCCACTTTAAGAAAAAGCAGCACCTGTGCAATTGTAAGTTATAAAACGACAAGGACAAAGAACACCTAAGACCACGTGAGAAACTTCGTATTAATCCGTACACGAGTTTTTGAGATATTTGCGTGACGGCGCAACTTTTGAAAGCGGCGTCGGTGGCTTCGGCGTTGCGAGTCCGACTCTTAATCCCAACCTACCGCGATCGAAACCCACTGGGGGCTAAGGGGATTTTTATCATGGTATGGGGCGTCGCAGGTCGACCCAGCCTGAAATGGGTGCTAGGAGGGCTGTTTTGGGAAAGTAAAGACAGCCGGCGTAATGCTGACCACATTACCCATCCAGTGGCGATTTGTCTGTAAAAATATTGGACGCTCTTCCCATATGCCCGATGCGCCTAAATGCGTGAAAAGGGATCTTTCTTTTACTTACGACTTTTGAAACACACCATAGGATGTAGCACTAGCAGACACTCACCTCGATTATAAACTGAGCTGGTTTCCGTCACGAAGACAGGGAAAGCCTTTGGGATTAAAGTAAAGCGATGTCCGGACAACAGAATTAGACGGCTAAACACATCGAAGCTTGTAGTACGCGTGCTGATAATGATAGGCCTCCCAATAAATACATCACGTATTGGCCAATCAGGGTGAGTTTACGTCGGTTTACCCTCTCTCATCATCTGTCTTCTAGTTCTGCCATGTTATTTTGTCTGTGTTCTGTAAGTCGCTTTCTTCTTCTCTTGATTGCATGGTTGTTCGTTAGCTGTCTAAATGTCTCTATGTCTGAAGCCTTTTCTCTCGTGTGAACAGCTTTATTTTCGTCTTCTTCACATTCATCGGCCAAAAGCTCCAGCGGAAAGTTCTGATCGTTTGTCCACTTCTACATTTCAGTCTTCTTCCTGAACCTGAGTTTTGCGTTCACAGATGGTTTACAGATCTAGCTTATTTTTACGCAGACTGTTGGTTCCTTACCTTTCCGGCAAATACACTTCGACTTCAAAGAAAACACTTCTAATTAATCAACTGTTACGACATGCTTGTTGGGAGCAGTGTGTTTATTTCCCCCCCCCCCCCCACACACACACACAGTGGGGCCCAGAAACACAAACGGGGAGTACAGTTTTATGAAATACAAATATTTTCCAAGAGTAACTCTTTTCTACATTTACATCGTTTTTAAATAAGTAAAGACCCACTTGTTACGCCTTTTGGATAACATCTCGCCGGCAGCCTTTACTTCCCAAACATTACTAGTCTGAGTCTACTTCTAGGGAAAAATAACTTTTGAAATTAAAAAAAAAAACATCAGTTATAGCTTACTAATCTGTGAATTTAGTTTTGTCATTTCAATTGTGTGTGCGCGCGCGCGAGTGTTTATGTGTGTGTGTGCGCGCCCAAAATTGACTTGACCTCAGAGGAGAGGTAAGACGGACACACAATCAAACTGCTATTGGCACTACAGGAATTAGAACTCTTCAGTGGCTGCGTGTATGAGAGGACGGAACGTTTATAGACTTGTCCCGAGTGTTGTGATGTCACTTTCTAGCTCGACACCCACTACTGATACTAGTGCAGTTCTGATAGAAGAATCAGCCCTCTGTTGTTGATACAGTCAGAAGCACACATAAGCACCTTTACATCTCAGGATATTTCCTGGCACACCTTTTAGGATTGGTCAACCTCACAGATCGAGTGAGTCTGAAAATTCCACCTCAGTCATCATCTTCTACTTCTGGTTCACCACCTATGAACTCCGGAGGAAAGTTCTTGGTGTTAATCTACTTCTGGGATTTAGTCATGATCTAGAATTTGGGTGTCGCGTGCACATCCGTTTTACAGATCTGACTCATTTATATGCAGGCTGCTGGTTCCTTGCCTCTCAGGCTGATACACTCCAACTTCGAGGTAAGCTCGCTACTTAGTCGACTCTTACTATTTCTTTTTGAGTAGGCAGTGCGTCTTTTCTTCTTTTCTCCCACAATAGGACTCCGGAACCTACACGGGGACTCCCCAGTAATGAAAATCGAACCTGCGCCCATCGATTCTACAAGCAACCTGGCTGCCTATGTACCTCCCTGCCTCCATTACTTGTTAAACCAAAAAAAAAAAAAAAAATCCCTGCACCACCTCCCTGTGTGGGTCCCCAGGCCCCATTTTGGGGAAAAGAAGAATAGACCCACTGCTTCCCCAAACAAGCATGTCGTAAGAGTCGAATCGTTCTACGCCCAAACATCCTGACAAATACTTGGGAGTGAGCGCTGACAATGTTTCCCTCATCAGTTTTAAGACCCTCAACAGAAGTAAACCATGAATTTACCTCCAGCAACATCTGGTAAACCCACACAGATATTTTCCAGAGAGTTTGAATCCACAGTTCATAGTCATAGATGCCAGCTTGGGAAAATAGGTCAATCATAAAAACAGGTTTATTTGTTAAAAAGTTATTTATATACAAGGGAAAGAAATCTCTAACTCTACGTCACACAAACACACACACCCGCACACACACACACCACACACACACCCCACACACACCCGCACGCACACACACACACACACACCGACACACACACACACACATACACACAGGAAGTTACTTTCACTGTTTTTCTTTAAGAGATCGAAAAAACGTAAGGAGAGAGCAGCCGTTGAGGTGTGAAGAGTGTTCAGCGTCTTCACTGCTCTAGGTTTGGGAAAGAGTACCTGCAATGTAAAAATACTTTTACAAGTTTTCCTTCTCCTGCATTAGTTACAGAAGTGCAGTCTTTAACAGAAATGACTTGGGGTCGTAGCTAGCCGTTTAGTGGAGAGAGACAGCGCCAAATGAAACAATCTGATGCACTTACCAGTCCTTTCGACTCAAACGTATAATTGTTACAGGTTCCATGGTGTTAATCGACACAGTACACGCACTCAGCAGCACCAGCCAGAATCATGATGCGATACGCAAGAATAACATACGTTTCAAACATTCCATGTGTAGTTATGCTTTCTTTTTGTAAAGTTAGTTAGTCGAGGTTTCAACATCACCTCAATCGGGTTTCCTCATTCTTGCTCCGTTCCTGTGCCAGTGCGAATCAAATGAAACGTCCCTCACGTGAAAAACTGGTGAATAACTAGTTCTGGAACAATCCAGAAATATGTGCACGCAGTAGATGCGTATTTCAGTTGCTAGAGGCGCCAAGGCTAACAATCGCTACCAGAAATGCAGTTTGTCGTTGATGGAGGGTAGTCGGGCACGATAAGTTGGTTACTGTACACACATAGAATTTGTAAAGTAAATCAGGACAATAGGAAGCATCAATGCTGGTTCTAACCATTCAAGGACGTTTAACATTCACTATACTTAGAGGGTCCACATGTCATTATCACTGAATAGGCGTCATGCATACTTCCCTTGAATCGGGGAGGAAAGCATAACAGCCATGGCCGCATTTAACTTAATCACTATATTTCGTAGCTTGTTTTATCTTGTTCGGTGATGAGTGGCGTATTCATATAAATCTGGAGATCAGACTAAAAATGGACACCGGGAAATGCAATAGGAAGAAATGGCGCCCCGAGGGTTAATGGTCATATCACACATCGAAAGCGAACCTGGATTTTAAAAAATAGTGTTAGCACCAGTTTTTCAGTTATGTCCTAAGTAGAAGAACGGCTATTGCTTTTCTGGCCCTGTTTGATTCGGACATGATTTTCTTTTACGCATCGACAAAGGTATGTTCCCTTTGCACAGACCG
>CAJHNH020000101.1:272500-325732 GCA_905116865.2 Candidula unifasciata
TGTGGGTATGCATGTATCCCCTCCCCCTGTCAGTGTCTTTTGTCAGTCAGTCTGTCTTTATGTCTCTGTGCATGCACTCACTGCAGTCGATTATTGTCATAATTTTATGCATATAAGTCTTTTGTCTGTATGTCTGATTTCGTGTTTGAATTATGCGAGTATCATACCAACACACGCACATAGATGTTTTCAACCACACCTCATTAAGACTGTAAACGAACGTGAGTCTCATTACGACACTACGACCCTGCCCTTCTCCTCCAAATTACCAGTGTTTGCTCGGTCAAGACGATAAACACCAGGACCTATATGATGTATGCCCTAAGTCATTCCCCAAACTCTCACTGTCACATGAAGGCACCCATCTTCGACATTTGGCCCCTGACACATCAGTTACCTCCATGGTTTTGACATCCAGGGGGAACAACCCGGAGCAGCAACCAAGAAGGGGACGGTACTATTCTACTTTGCGAACCACTAAGGAGGATAGCTATTGCTATGCACTTGCTTGTATATCTGCGTGAACACTGGCACAGATATTGATCTGCTGTGACTGCATCCACTTGTATGTGGTTGTGTGTGAATTTACAGCAGTTTATTAGTCAGTTGAACATGTATTTTGTGTCTGCTCTTCTTATTTACAATATTTGTATCGGCTTTCTGTGTTATGCTATTAAATGTTGTCTTCTCTAAGTCACTTGCAATGTGCACCACAATTTGTGGACTTCCTTTCAGGGTGTTTATCGCTTGTGTGATGTCCTGGTGGGGTAGAAAGTCAGTCAGTCAGTCAACTGTCAGGCAGCTGTAGAACTTTGCGGTTGAACAGGATTTCTGCGATATGCACCTAAGGATTCTCATCCTAACAGTAACAATGTTCGTTACAGGGTGTTAATCGCCCAGTGTGCGTCCCTAGTGGGATTAACTTTCACTCATTTACTCTTATCTTTTAAAATTAAACAAATTATCATTGTTTTTATCAATCCCACTCACCCACTTTGGATTGTCTGTACTGCAGTAACTAGACGCTGGCCTGCCTATCCGCAAATTTTAGGTTCCAATCCGCATTGATTGGGTTTATTTTTTTCCCACTGCCACGATGTGCACGTGTTTTCTTCTTCTCATGGCATGACCTAATAAGGTAGATTGCCTCCTATGGGAAATCAGTTCTCTTCGTGAGTTAGGTTCTTTCGAGATACCTTCAATACTCTTTAGTGCAATAATACGACACCACAACATCTAGCATAAGAATGGAGGTGGAGGCGGTAGCTGCAGCTCTCCGGTGGCTAGAGAACAAGATGCATACACATGTTGTAATTGTAACAGACTTTAAAGGCATGCTGAGAAAGGTGAAGAAGGATGCTTAGAGCAGAGTTGCAAGCTTCACTGGAAAGGTCACGGGTCGTGAGCATACTTTGATTTTTTCTGCAGGCGATGCCGGCGTGGTGGGTAATGAACAGGCAGATAATTTGATGGATCTGTCCCACTAGGTGTTAAATTGAAACATGACAAGGCTGGTGTGGTCAAGGTCCTTTGGGAACAAGCAACTAAATCAGTTAAAAAAGAAGATTATAATGGCCTGGAGAGAATGAGGCACCTGGCCGTAACCAGAGGGTCTGACCAGCTCACTACACTCAGAGGAAAGGCAAGACGGACACATAACCAGATTGTGACTGGTACCTTGAGCATTGGAACTCTGCGCTGGCTGCTGAAGATGAGGACGGAATGCGCATGGGAATGCCCCGAGTGCTGTCATGTCAATTCTTGACTTAACTCAACTTAAATACTCTTTTCATCTGTCAAGAGTATTCTCGCTAGTCGTACATAAGATCACACCTTCTACACTTCCTAAAAAATATGCACTAATCAGCTAACTGTCCATTATTCGCTTCCGTATTTTAGGATTATGATTTATATAGCTCTTGACAATTCTTTTTCTCGTCTTATTTGATAAAGAAAGATTGAACAGAAACTTGTTTTGCAGTGTGTCTTATAACTTTTCACCGTATTATTCACCAGTATTTGATTCTTGCCAACACAGACTTCTCATTTCATACGCCATATACATGTACACATGGGAAATAAATCACGTATTGTGGCTCGAGGCAAGATGCAGTAAATGCTTCGTCACGTATTGTGGCTCAAGACAAGATGCAGTAAATGCTTCGTAAAGCAATTAGTCACGCATGTCATCGCTAATAGCGCCTTTAGAGCTTTAACTCGATGCTCAACGTTCCTTACAGACAAGGTTTCTTTAAATAATGTCTAAACAATTTCAAACAGCATGAGAACAAGTTTCACATGATGGTACACAGTAGGTCTTAACTCCGAAATAAAGACGTGAGCAAGCGGGACATAAATGATACTGTTAGTGAGGTAGATTCATGAGAACAACAACGTGTTGCAAGCATAGAGATAATCGGAAAGAATAAAAGAATTAGGAAAGAAATTAGGGCGGAAAAAAAAGGATGACAGCTAAGCATTCAAAATGAAACACAAATGATGGTAACTACCGTCCTGAAATTCGACGCTATAATTGTGGGGGACTTTTTTAGCGCGGGCAGGCCTTCCTGCTCACCCTTAGTCCACAGAGAGTAAATTTCCTTAGTCCACAGAGGGTAAATTTCCTTAGTCCAAAGACAGTAATTTTCCTTAGTCCACAGACAGTACCATTCCCTAGTCCACAGACAGTAAATGTCCTTAGTCCACAGAGAGTAAATTTCTTTAGTCCACAGACAGTAAATTTCATTAGTCAACAGACAGTAAATGTCCTTAGTCCACAGAGAGTAAAATTCCTTAGTCCACAGACAGTAATTTTCCTTAGTCCACGGAGTAAATTTCCTTAATCCACAGAGAGTAAATTTCCTTAGTCCACAGACAGTAATTTTCCTTAGTCCACGGACAGTAACTTTCCTTAATCCACAGACAGTAACTTTCCTTAGTCCACAGACAGTAACATTCCCTAGTCCACAGACAGTAACTTTCCTTAGTCCACAGACAGTAACTTTCCACATTTCACAAACAGTAACTTCACTTAATCTACAGAGAGTAACATTCCTTAGTCAACATGCAGTAACTTTACTCAGTCCACAAACAGCAACTTTACTAAGTCCACTAACAGTAACTTGCCTTAGTACACAAATAGTAATTTTCCTTAGTCCACAAACAATAACTTTTCTTAGTCCACAAACAGTAACTTTACTTAGTCCACAAACAGTAACTTTACTTAGTCCACTAACAGTAACTTTCCTTGTCCACAGACAGTAACTTTTCTGAGTCCAAAAACAGTAATTTTAATTATTCCACAGACAGTATACTTTCCTTAATCCACAGACACTTACTTTTCTGTCCACTGACAGTATTTTTTCCCATAGTCCACAGACAGAATACTTTCCTTAGTCCACAGACAATAACTTGTTCAAGTCCACAGACACTATATTTTCCTTAGTTTACAGACAATTGCATTCCTTAGTCCACAGATAATAACTTTCTGTGGAGAACAGACAGTATACTTTGCTTAGTCAACAGACAGTAACTTCCATTAGTCTGCAGACAGTAACTTTCCTTAGTCTACAGTAAGTAATTTTTCTTAGTCCACAGACAGTAACTTTCCTTAATACACAGATCCATGTCACTGCGCTTGTTGCAGCCGTGGTCTCCATTTCACGGCTAGTAGTTTCAACAGCAAAGGCCCACTCTTGAATAGTTTGTCCCCGTGTGCTCACAGTGAACGCCCAAGCACTTTGCTTGCCCTGAGTAACTGATCCATCTGCGTAGACAGAAGAAATTCAACTGGCTGCCTGCGACTACATATGACCCGCGGAAGCCTAGCAAGTTGTCCGTGGATCATTGTCAGTTGTATTAACCAGGGCTGTCAATGCTGGGTTTTTATTTGACGCCTTAGGGAAATCTGTTGTTTTTTTTAAAAGGTATATCCTTATATAAAAGTGGTAAATGTTTCGTTTCGTTACTATACATTTTGTACATTTTAACAATCTGGGGTTTTTGTTTTGTTTTTTGTCTATGTATTGATTTGGGTTTTTGTTTAGCGAAGCTGGGTTTTTCAAAAAAAAAAAAAAAAAAACCCATTGGCAGCCCTGGTATTAACGATCTTTCTATGCTGGAGCTCGTGTCTCTGGCCCGTGACAATACCCAGTTTCAAAATTGTGGCCCATGAATGAACCAAGTTGAACAGCCCTGGTGCAAACTTTGTCATGTGTCCATGAAGGTCAGTGAGACTGATAATTATTTGACAATTATTGGAAACTATTTCACAATCAACACCACCCCCCCCCCCTTTCCACACACGCAAGCACACACACATACACACACACACATACACACACAAACACACAATGATAGTTTTTTTTTTTTTATAATACTAAAAAATTCTCTAATTCTCATGCACAAAACAAGCTGAAAAATTCCCTTATCCTGCAGAACAAATAAACTAACAGACATAGAGATTCAAGTACTACAGATATACGGATATAAAAACAGACAAAAGACATATAGATATAGGGATTAAAGAAAATTAGATGGAGAGTAAGAAAGCCAGACATACAGCCAGTTAGACTGACAGACAGACAGAGAGAGATGACAAGCGAATGTTTCTTGACACCTCTCACAATTCGATTACTTCCTATGCGGCCCCCAGCAAATCAATATTGTCAATATATCTTCACCTTTGTTTTATAGCTTGCACAGATTGGTAGTTTGTCTCTGTCTCGAAGCGATGAGCTTTGTAAAGATTTATTTTTTGTCCTTTTGGCAACGATCACAGGAAAACCAGACGGAATCTTAGAAACCCGCGTAAAGAGACAATGTCTGTGGATGATCTTCTTCGGAAGTCGAATTCATCTCTTTATTGCTTTAAAGCTGGTAGTTTATGTGTCGGGGGATAGCTTGTTTTTCTCTCAATTCATTAGAGTTTTGTAAAGAGTAGGTAAAGCGTGAGAGAAAAGTGAGGGAGAAAGATAACGAGATTGAGAGAGAGAGAGCATATCATACTTTCAATTGGTTGGCTATACTTTGTAACACTTTTTTTTAAAATAATTCCAAGAAAATGTCTTGAAAGAAACCAACTCGCATTGAGAACTGGTTGCAGAGTACGCAGAAAACAATTGATATTCTTTGAGCATGAGAAAGACAATGAGATGACGCTTATGATCCCATTGTATAAACTTGGTCAGCCTCAGAGGCATTGACGACAGTAAGACATTGTACATTTACACACATTTTAAGTAGCCTGTGCTGCTTAACAAATGCTCAAACGCAAACTTTGACCCCCTCGACGTTCAGCTATAAAATGTAAGTTGTAGATCATGAAGCAGATAACGATGAAATAAGGATGTTGACGATATTGGCGATGGCTAAGACGACGATGATGGTGATTGTGGAGATGACGACTGCTCCCAGAACTGCAGTGAAAAAAAATCATCGGCCACCGAGTTATCGCCTACTAGCTGGCCCATAGAAAACTTCGTTGTCCTTGTTAGGCGTTGCGAACGCGCTTCGCTGGGTTCGATCCCAGCTGCGGGCCTTTCACCTTGCAATGGTTTCGAATGTGGTATCGAGAAGCCAACCGTCCCAAAAGCAATGGCAAACTACTGGAAGTAAATGTGCCTAGAAAAACCACAACAGCCAAAAAATACTGGGATTGGTTCTGCAATGTCCTGAAAAGGATACGCAAATAACTTTTTTTTAACTCCTTTGATTGCATCAGAGCTGTAGAGTCCTTTTTCAGGGTTCTTGGTGGCGTGCAATGGTAATCCAATATATATGGCACACATAACTTACTCACAATTATAACCTAATTATAAACTTAATCTTCTCTTCAAGGATGCTGGTTAAACGTGATGTTTCTTCTTTCGTCAGCAAAGCACCTACCTACCCTGTGAGACATTTAGTGTTATGATGCTGTACCTGTATTGACATACGCATGTGCAAGATGGACATTAAGCAGAGAAGCTGTAAAGCAGTTAGTTGCAGCTGGTATATGTGTTGTTGTGTGTGTGTATGTGTGTTTTAGTGGGGGCGTGGGGGGGGGGAGAGACAAATGTACCGAAAATTAATAGAAACATAAACCACGCAGAGCTTCCTGGAGCAGATGAAAGTCGTAACTTAATTACAAAAATTAGATGAAAACAGGCTGCGTTTTTTCCGAGTTGAGAGCTTTGTAACGACTATCAAAAATATTGGCAAGACAGCAACAGTAAAATACAGGGAGGAATACCTAGATGACTCAGCCATACTTGGATTGGACAAAACGAGAACACTGACCCAAGCCGTGATTCCGGTCATCTTGTGGGATTGCCATACGACAGACTATGATGATGAGGAGGATAAAAAGGATAAAAGGATGATAATTAGTAGAGAACCGTAGAGGTTTGAACAATTCATATGATAATGTCTTCAGATAGTATCCATGATATTATTATCTTTTCAAGATATTTGTATGTTACCTAGTCCATTGCCATCTGATACGTCGCTGAGTATTTCCTTGTCTACCTAAACATTGTGTGTCTGATCAAAGTGTCCGATAAATGTCTGCCTGTGTCTCTCTGCCAAATACCTCGATGAATAAGCTTGCCACTCTGGACATAAAGGTAGACGGCTAATTTGCTACCGTCATCATCATGTGCCTTGCCGACTGGCGTAGGCGATTATGCCTCTCCATAATCTACGATCTCTTGCAGCATGTATCAGTTCGTTTGTCGACACACCTCCATGCAATGCAACAAGACTGTCAAGAATCTTCTCTCTTTGTTTTCCCCTATTCCTCCTTGCACAGATCTTTCCAGTGGTCACAACACGTTCTATTTTAGCGGAAAAAAAAAAATTCTCACCATACCTTTTGCGAAGTCTCTATATCGTCTTGTTCCTGTCTGAAAGTCCGATTAAGTGCTTCATTGGAAGATTAAGGCCTGGAGTCATGACACAGGTCGGCTTCTCTTCCGAGACTGTATAGAAAGTAATGGGCCGAAACAATCGTCGACGAAGGATCTTTCAACTGATGATCGGTAGACCCCTGTTGTGCATGCTCCCTTGTAGTTTTCGTATTGTTATTGGATCTCCGGGGTTAGATTTGGCGAATGGCTCCATTGCATCCGAGCTTTTATACTGGGAGTTAGTTCCCCTAAAGTTCCCCCCCCCCCCCCAGAGACCGCCCATATACACACTAGCTCATTTTTTATTGGTCGATCTGGAATCACCCGACATTCGCCCACTTCTCCGGGGGTGTTCAGCAATGCCGTTGATATTGCATGTTGTATATTTAAGCACGAGAGCGCTTTTAACACTACAAAAAACATTTAGAAACTTGGTCTAACACACAACCCTCACAGAGAGTGATGCAACCTATGTCACAGGCATTCTCTTTTTCCGAGGAAAAACGCAAATCCAAGACAAGCCAGAAAGCAAAAAACACAGCGGCACACCCGTAACCCCACTGACAGCAGACCAGTCCAAAAATGTTATCATTGGAACGTGATCTAGTTTGTTTGGGGAGATGAACCTGGAACTAAATCTTGTTGGATCTGCATACAATGTGCTATCCTCAGGCGCTAACTTAGTCAAATAACCCACAATCAACGACTCGATATGTCCCTTGTGTAGAGCGAAACAAAAGCTGGAGCCGTCTGCGCGCAGAAGAGCCTTAGGTAGGGGCAGGGCTGCCAATAGGATTTTTATCAAAACCCAAGCTAAGCTGACCAAAGAACCCAAGCAATACATAATCAAAGAAAAAAATCAAGATTCTTAAAAAGAGCAAATTCGATGGTTCCGAAACGAAAAATTTACCAACTTTTATATAAAAATATATTTTTAAAAACCCGAGATTCTATAAGTTTTGGCAGCCCTGATTGAAGGCGGTACACATAGAGCAACATCAGCTGGACTGAGCTTAAAGCTGGGAGAGCTATGGGGTGTAGGATCTCTCCGGCACTGTTTGTCAAGACTATGCAGGATTAATTAGATAGGATTGCCGGGTAGTGGCAGGACCTTTATAGTGGGACTAACTAGATGACAACACATGTAGCATTTATAGACGATACAACTATAATAACAGGCAGTGAAAGTTACGCCGGCGTTATTCTAAGAGGCTTGATTACCTTGTTGAAAAAAGCAATGTGCAATTCAGTTTGGTAAACAACTCATCAGAATGTGAATTTATGGCTGCACACTTCTCAATATATCAAATCTATTTATATAATAGTTTTGAAATATAATAAAATAATATATCAGAATTGAATTTTCTTGGATATGCAGGAGTGCAAAGGAATTGAAGAGCAGATTTTCTGGCTTTAAAAACAAAAGCTACCGGAACACTTGTATTGGACAAGGGAGATATTCTAAAAACCATATATGAAAGACTTTGACAGGAGACGCGAGATTAGATGAAGTAACATAATCAAAAATGTGTGAACGATAAGTGTGGATCCGGCAAGGAGGGACGGATGAGAGGAGAAGATCGACGTGTGTATTTTCAGTGTGCTACAGGAATAGTTAGCATCTAAACCTTGCGTCATTTGATGCGGGAGACAGTGCATCTATGGCTATGCACGGTGTTCTATGATGTCGATTCTTAAATCGGTAAATCAGTAAGTCAAAACTGAATCTTGAGCATTTAAGTGAAAGAAATGGGTTCAATTTTACTTCATTTTCTAAAATTAAAAAAGTTTCTAACGGCCAAGTAAAGATATATTTAAAAAAAAAAAAACACACACACACACACACAGATGATCATGTATTAATTGGTGACAATTGGAAGAATGATGAGAAAAAAGCTAAAGGGAGGAAAAAAGAGAAACATGGATGGTTTAGCCACACTGAGGTGGCGGGACAACACTGACTTCATTCCCACCCCACGACAGCCTTTTTTAATCTCATTATGTTACTGGAACCTACTTTATAGAGTGACCCGAGAGCCTTGATTAGTTTTTTTAAAGAAAAACAAAGATCATCAAGAGCTTGGTCTCGACGCAGGGCGTCCGCCTTGAGTGCTAGAGCTCCCGGGTTCAATCCCCGGTAAGGGCTGGGATATTTTTGTTTCTAGTAACTCTCCCTGGTCTCTGGGTAGTGAGATCGGACACCCGTGTGCATTGTTTTGCACGTAAAAAATCCCTTGGCAGTTGGAAATCGAAAAGAGTAGCCTAACGGCGTTGCACAGGAAAAATTTAGAGTTGAAAAATCTACCTTAAGTAATTTTGGATTTTCACCGGTGCTACAGAACCTGTGTAGTGAGCTGAGCTTTTTCGGACTTAGAATTGAGTTGGAAGAAGAACGGACCACTTATGGGTTTCTACCGGTGTCATAAAATGTTGATCCGTTGTTCAAACCTTCAAACCTTCAAAGAGCCTCAGTGCGTTGTACAACCAAAGATCTTTAGACCACAGTCACCATGTGCCGTGCCGACAACAGTTTGTGGTCTTATTTTGCCATCAGACACAATCACCAGAATTACGTATCAGGTCAATGGTATTCTCTCGCCCCATCTATATGGATCAACTATTCAGGTATTGATCTCTTGGTCTTCCGCTTGCTATCTTTCCATCAGTCTTACCAGTTGTTACCGAGTGCATTCATTCTACAACATGACCAAAAAAAAAACATCGACAAATTGGCGTGAGATCAAACGATTATGCAAACAAAAATACCTGATGAAGGCAATGTAACCGTGGGGAGCTCCTCAACATTGTAGGCAACAGATGGCGCACTATAGTGATCAACAGTAAGAGTAACAACGGAAAACAAAGAAAACCTAATGACAGAGAAGCTACAGGGAAGCACAGACTCAAAGCAGTGAAATTGTGTAATGCCATTAAAGATAACGCTGAACATAAACAGACACACAGTAATCAAGTTAAATAAATAGCGGGGCGATGTCTGCGTTTCAAGAAAACACACTCAAACAAATGTGGGGGTCCAAGATAAGTTGGGAAAGATAAGAGGGCTAATGAAAGATGTAACAAATAAAGCAAAAAATATGAAGCACGGTATTTGGCCACTTCCAAAGATATTTTTCAGTTAGAGAGTCAACGGTTTTTAAATTCTTGTTATTATGTCAGTGGGAGTCGCCGTGGCAGAGCGGCTAGACGCCCACTTGGGGATCGGAATGTCGTGAATTCGCTCCCTGGCAGAGCAGACATTTTTCAAAAATAGCCTTGGTTCCCAGGTCAACCTAACCATGAGTGGGTACCACGTGCAGTCCCGGAAAGTAAAGGCGGCCGGCGAGATGCTGACCACATCACCCATCTTGTGCCGATTGGTCTATAATATACAGGTCTAGCCTTATATGTCATATACGCCTAAAGGCGTCGAAAAGGGTCATTTACATAGTTTAGTTTACTATTCACTGCCTATGCAATTAAATCCATATAAAAGGATAACGCTACACCAAAATTGTCAGTTCATTTTCAAGCAGTCACGAATGGTGCCTCTGTCGAATAATTTAAGGAATGTTGCTATTTGTCGACTGCAGGCAGGAGAAAGTCAAAGGTATATTGCCAGGCATCTTAAATTGCATTAGAGTACTATCAGTTGACTTTAGCACCTGTTCCAAGCCACTGGTTCAGTTGAAGACCGCCATCGCAGTCGATCACCCAGAGTGACAACAGCAGGATAGAATCGCTTTATTGGGCTGCATCAGCTCAGAGGAAGGTTTACAATAGCTTCCTCAGCTGCGCTGGCAATGCGTCAAGGACATCGTGTGTCTGATCAAACTGTTCGGAACAGACAGCATAACGTTGAACTCGGGGCACGACAACCACACTGAAGACCTTACGCATAGTTATTGCCAATATCGACTTCTTTTGGCCAACCAAGACCGTCTTTGGCAAGGAGACAGTCAAAGGAGACGTGTCTGGTTTAGTGACAAATTATTCATGTTGTTGCAATGTCATGATAGACGGCGTAGGAATGAAGTTTTTGGCCTAAATTAGGGTGGGGAAGCTCTGCTGCACGGTGGTAGATGTGTAATGGTGTGAGCGATGATCAGTTACAACGGAAAGGGTCAATTGGTGCACATTAACGAAAGCTTGAATGCGCAACGATACGACATTGAAATTCTTGGACTACACGTCTTTCCATTTTGGAATGACAACAGATATCGTTTTCTCAACAGGACAAAGCCAGACTCGAATCTGCACGGTTGGCCACGTAGTTCCTGACTGCCAGTAAGATTAAAACCCTTTCCTGGCCATCCTTGTCTGCAGACATCCGATTGAGCACTTTGGGATGAGCTGCAAAGAAATGTTTGTCGCCGAAACGTTGCTCCAGCCAATGGTGGTAATCTGTTCCAGGCATTTCAGGAAGAGTGGGCAGCCATCCCACAGACCCACATCAGACATCTACTAGCATCCATACCCAGGAGATGCCAGTCATTGATCCATGCAAAAGGAAGTCACACACCATACCAAAGGGAAAGGCCGTACGCCTAAAATTATCGTGACCCAGATGGGGGAAAAAAAGCGCCAACTGATTAGTGGAACCCTAAGGTATTCTTGTGTGAAATTCGAGTAGGTTCTCTTATCGCATTACAAAGATGCAGAATGTCAAATTTGTGAGTATGTATGGTTTTTTTTCAGTAGCTATGCGGTTTTTTTAAACAGTATATTTTGTGCCGTCTCCACAAAGAAGGTTGGCTACAGTATACCAAAGTTGTCTCTTGAAATTTTACGTGTTAAGGCCCCAGTATCTTCCACGGTGCAACTCTCCTACCGATATCCGAAAACCAGGAGAACGGATCCCCCTCCTCCTCCTCCCCCCCCCCCTACCCTTTTTCAACAGTGGGGACCAAACCCAACTCTCTAGGATCACTACATTGTCAACATTATTCGCTAGAATTTAGGCCAGGGATATTCAACTGGCGTCCCGCGGACCAAACTTGGCCCGCAGAAGTATATTTAGTGGCCTGGGGACATTTACCAGATGTTTTGCAATAATGATCTTTCTATGCTCTGGCCTGTTACAATCTTCATTTTCAAAATATTGTCCCCTGAGCAAACTTGAAAGACTAGTCCTGCTCTGGGCCACGGTGAGAAGAGATCCCACTCTGTTTAAACATCATGATGTCTGAGACGATAGTTAGACAGGAAGGCCACGTTGATGTAGAAGAGGGTTTGGGCGGGAGTCGGGAGAAACAATAAAAAAAGTACTGCTTGCAAACTTTAACACATCACAACTTCTGGACGGATCATCACGAATTTGTGCCTGTCTTTTAGATGTTCACTGACTTGATGATTTCATAACTTACAATTGCACAGGTGCTGCTGTTGTCTTACATCGGCTAATTTCCTTGTTGTTTCTCAGACTAGTAATTTGTGTACCTTAACAGCTCTCATCATTTCTGCAGTCGTTTCTTCCTTCTCATTCCCTTCCTGATGTTCCTCCTGGACACACTACGGTCCATTGCATATCTAGGTTAGTTGCGTATCCTTTACAGGACGTTGCAGAACCAAACCCAGCAGCCCCTGGCTGTTGTGTGGTTTATCTAGGCAAGTTTACGTCCAGTAGTTTGCCATTTCTTTCCGGAGGTCGGCCCCCTGATACTAATGTCGAAACCAACGCAAGGTGCATTACCCGCAGCTGTAATAGAACCCGGCACTCCGGCATTACGAAGCGTTCGCATCCACTTAGCCACAGAGCCGACCCACTGCATATACAGTAACTAAATGGCCCTTTTCCATACCTTCGGGTTTATTGGGGAGATAGGACTAGAACTATGTTTAATAAACTAATGGGCACTCAGAAATGGGTGAGGGTGGTTAACACTAAGCCGTTCCCCTTTACTTCCCATACTTTTTACCTGGTACCAATTTACCATGGGGTCGACCGTGAAAATATTTGATGCTTCCCCTAATTTAAACAAATGTGGCCCTATACAAACAAACCTAGTTAAAGAGCATGTATGATACATGGTCGATATTATTTAGTCACACATCTGAGTTTTTATGTGTTTATTCCATTTATGTGTTTATTCCATGTATGTGTTTATTTTATTTATGTGTTTATTCCATTTATGTGTTTATTTCAATAATGTGTTCATCCTATTAATGTGTTTATTACATTTTTTTGTTTCCCAATTCCTAAATTATAGATTTCGCAATGTAGCTTAAAAATGCCCCTTGGATGGTCGTCCGGTACTGAGATAATGAAATGCCTGCTTTCGTCTTAGGAATTAGTTTCTCCACACAGCAGTGAAAGAGGCACTAGAAATTATCGTTATGACTAGAAAGATCACTGGTAGAAGAAGCAGGGACAGATCAAGAGAAATTAAGATGGGTGGCTTAAGGCAGGGGTAAGCAGGAAGATCATCAGTGGAACTGATCCAGAACACCAAAGACCTAGATTTGTGGCGACGCATGAACGCCTACGCCAGCTGGCACGACACTTGATGATGATGATGATGAGTGTTTCTGACGTAGCCGCATTCACTCTGCAATGGAAGGCTCAGAAGTCGATCTATGTAATCTAAATATTGCATTGTCAGTTAAAAATGTCGATAGGATCTTCCTTTTCTTCTGCTCTCGTGTACTGTTTGGGGTCTCGATGGAGATATACGAGGTTCTGCTTCTTGCATTTCTAACCGCCTAGACCATAGACAGGTAGACCTGTAGAGTTGTTCTGATGTTATGTTTTGCTCTTAGTCTCTCCCCTAGCCTGTATAAGTGTATGCTGTGTGTATCTTGTGGCGTCGCAAGGTATTCTCTCTAGTGGGCAGACAATTCTTTTTCTCTGCCTTTCTAATTCACTTAAAACCGGTTCCGTACTGACTTTTTTTTCTCCTATAATATAATAATTGGTTTACAAATAGCGCAGTGTTTCCCAGATCCGTCCAGTCTAACGTTGGTATTAGGAAATGTTTTTATAAAGTAAAGGCGACCGATAACAGCAACACTAGACTGGTAAATGGCATACAGTTGGTACTTTCCCAGCTTTGTATGGCTGAACTATTTACCTGATATAAATGTTAAAATAGCTCAAGGAAACAAACTGTGCTAAACTACAGACCCATCCAAAAAAAAAAAAAAAAACTGCATACAGACACACACACACACACGCACACATAAACGCATTCTCATCGCCCGAGCATTTATCCACTCTCGCATTCCCCTTGACAACCATTGTAGAAGTGAACTGCACATCGCATCCCCTGTCAGGTATGATGACTACAAATACAGATTTCTGGAAGTTTTGAGCCACAGGTATCCTTCTTCACAAGAAATATTGAACGCAAATGCACTATGTAAACTGTCTGGTTGTTTGTATAATATGTGACGTGAAATGTCTAGAAGTAATGAAATAGAAGGGATGCCAACTATGTGGATTTGATAATGAAAAACATACTGAAAAGGTGGATGTAAGTGCGAGAGTGAAAATAAGTGACGGTAGTCACGTACAGATTATCTATCTATCTATCTATCTATCTATCTATCTATCTATCTATCTATCTATCTATCTATCTATCTATCTATCTATCTATCTATCTATCTATCTATCTATCTATCTATCTATCTATCTATCTATCTATCTATCTATCTATCTATCTATCTATCTATCTATCTATCTCTCTCTCTCTCTCTCTCTCTCTCTCTCTCTCTCTCTCTCTCTCTCTCTCTATCTATCTATCTATCTATCTATCTATCTATCTATCTATCTATCTATCTATCTATCTATCTATCTATCTATCCATCCATCCATCCATCCATCCATCCATCCATCCATCCATCTATCTATCTATCTATCTATCTATCTATCTATCTATCTATCTATCTATCTATCTATCTATCTATCTATCTATCTATCTATCTATCTATCTATCTATCTATCTATCTATCTATCTATCTATCTATCTATCTATCTATCTATCTATCTATCTATCTATCTATCTATCTATCTATCTATCTATCTATCTATCTATCTATCTATCTATCTATCTATCTATCTATCTATCTATCTATCTATCTATCTATCTATCTATCTATCTATCTATCTATCTATCTATCTATCTATCTATCTATCTATCTATCTATCTATCTATCTATCTATCTATCTATCTATCTATCTATCTATCTATCTATCTATCTATCTATCTATCTATCTATCTATCTATCTATCTATCTATCTATCTATCTATCTATCTATCTATCCATCCATCCATCCATTCATTCATCCATCCATCCATCCATCCATCCATCCATCCATCCATCCACCCGTCCGTCCGTCCGTCCGTCCGTCCGTCTGTCTGTCTGTCTGTCTGTCTGTCTGTCTGTCTGTCTGTCTGTCTGTCTGTCTGTCTGTCTGTCTGTCTGTCTGTCTGTCTGTCTGTCTGTCTGTCTGTCTGTCTGTCTGTCTGTCTGTCTGTCTGTCTGTCTGTCTGTCTGTCTGTCTGTCTGTCTGTCTGTCTGTCTGTCTGTCTGTCTGTCTAGAGAAGCTGGTTGCCTGCCATCAGTGTCACACAAAGAACGAAATTCTGCAGGTTATACTATGATCAGATGGAATCTTTATAGCACCTTCACTGCCGAACCTAACGAGGCCAAACAATAATAAATGTCCGGCTTTCTCAACAAGTCTGCGCAGAATGCTAGGATAAAGTCATGTCACAGCGGACACATGTTGCTATCAAGGGACGTAACGCGAACAAAAATGATCGCACAAAACTGTCTTGGATGTTAATGCCATGTGGACAGAGAGAACACAACAGAGGTTTTAATACCGTTGTCAAGAGACATTTAGCTTCCAATGGTATTTTCACATCCAAAAACACATGCCAGGTGATACAAGAGAAGGTATAAAATGTACCTGTAATAATATTGCTTTAAAAATATGCCAGTAAAAGGTATCTCGTGTTATGTGTCATTTCACGTTTAAACACGTATTTTCGAATTTAGCAAAAGAGGCCGCTTCAGAGATTGGTGGATTTACGAGGCGTTAGACTGGCTGTTTATGAGTTGTGCCTAAAATGGGTACCAGAATGTATGTCCTGGGGAAGTAAAGACGGGTGGCATTATGCTTACCACATTACCCACCTAGTGCCGAATGCTCTGTAAAAATATAGATACTCTTCCCATATTCCCGATGCGCTTAAGTCGTAAAAAGGGATCTTCACTTTTTAACTTTTTATGAGTTGTACATCAATTAACATTTTCGTCTTTTTTCAATAAGAACGAAAAGAATAGAGAAATATGCTTTATTTTACCAAATCAATATCTCAAGTCAAGAGAACTGACTGATTGCACGTGATAATATTCCCACATATTCTCGTGTCTACCCTTTCCATGGTGAAACTCTCCTACAACAACCCGAAACCCAGAGCATGTTCTTTTTTATTTTATTTTTTTTTTCAAATAAATCGGCTGCCGCAGTTCTCCGGGATCATGAAACTGGTAATCTCCCGCTAACCTTTAAGTCACCGAGCCGTATTACTGGGCATTGCTAGTTGAGTATTCTTAATTATTCTTCAAAGGAACCCGATAAAACCAACATCTTCTGAATACATCAGGAGTCAAAACCATAAAGCGTGCCTCACAAAAGACAGATAAACATCATAACTGGGAGAAAACAAACACCGAGGTGGATGAAGCGCATACCAGATCTCGTTTTAGACCGAATTCATAATATGACGCTGCAAGACAAGCCTAGACAGAAAAGAAGGCAACGAGAAGAACATAATGTATGCTAGCGATTCCTGTGTGGTATGTGTACCTGGGAAATTTCAATGGTAAGCTTATTAGGGTTAAAGGTTAAAGTCGAGACGATGGACTTTATTGCACTGGGTTTTATCATATATGCTCGGTCCCTTTCCAAAGAACGGCTAGCCGTATGCAGAGAGAGAGAGAGAGAGAGAGAGAGAGAGAGAGAGAGAGCAGGAGAGAGAGAGTAGCACAATGTACGAACTTCGTAGCTACGGCGACGTTGTAGAGGGATCTCTGTACAAATTATACTTGTCAACTGACCGACGCAGCCCAGAACCTTCAGAGCTCGAGGCAAACGGATTTACCACTTCGCCACAGACACACAAAATAGTTACTGTAGGCGGATCACATACTTTGTAAATGCCAGAATACTCGCATAAGCTATTTCAGAAAGCTGTTTAATGTTGGAACAAATTATAACTGTCCCCAACAGTTGTCACAATTTTTTTTTAATTCTGTATTTTTATTTTAAAGCCCCACACCGTCCATTGTCGCGGGGCCCAAATATAACCTATGAAACGACAAGAACGGAACTTCGAAGCTTTGTATATACATGTCCCACGTCGCCAAAGCCAAATCTGAAAAGTTAGCTACGTATCGCGGATCTTTGCTGATTTCGCATAGTTGGTGCACAGTGCTGAGATTCTCTGTGTCATTTGGGCGATGAGACTTAAACACGTATGGAAGTATAGGTGCGCAATGGCAAATAACATTTAAGGCACTATAAAACTCAAGAAATCTTATATAAACAAAAGAAACTGCAGCAAACAACAATCCGCAAAGTACATCACTTGGTTTATGGTAACAGGTGTCCCAGTTATACCTTTTTTGGAGGTTTTGTTTTCAATTTAGGGTAAGATTAGAGTCTTAGGGTAGTTGAATTCTTCTAATAGCAGCTTTGATGGAAAAACTAACAAATGCAGTAGATTATAATCAATCTGATGATCGGTGGAAGGAAAAGGAGGAGGGGGTGAGGAGAGCATTTCAGAAACAAAAACATAGTTAATATTTGATCCTAATCTGTATCCCTGGGTTGTTTTACCGTGCGTTGCGACGGGACGCCTATGTAGACCGTAATCATCATTATTATATTGAAAAAACAACAGCAGCAACGTCAACAATCCAGTATGCCCGAAGGAGAAAGCAAAAATTAATTCGTTGACAGTTTCAAGAAAAAAAATCAAAGGACCCTTTTCCACGCCTTGAGGAGTATAGGGCATACAGGGCTAGTGTGACAATACGCTCGGTGACTCCAGAATGTCTTTCCCCAACCTACTTTTATTTCTTTGTATTTTGAAAGTATGCAGAAAAATATGGATTTGGATACATCCTTACAGAAGAAAGACGACCAGATATAACATTTAATTCTCCGGGACTGTTGGTCATATCAAACACTAAGACACTTTCCCATATGTTAAGTGTTAACGTACAGAGATAAGACTGACCAAGCAGACTTACTGACTGGAGATTTGCACACCATCTGTTGGTGTCAGATATTTCATCTCCTAGCCAGACTTTTAGGAGCAGCTAACTCCGGCTAATTGTGTTTAATTCCCCCTGAGGTTACCTAACTCGACGGCAGGTCCGACGGTCACTATTGACACAGTGAGCGGAAAGTGTTGGCAGAAGAATTGACAAAGTCGGATTTTATTGTGATGGCAGGTGAAGTAGCCAGAGGTGTGACTTGGCCTATTAGCTTTGACCAGCTTAATTGGACCAGGAGATCCTAGCGTGGGAATTTGAACAAGTAATGTACAGCCCTGACTGACAGCGAATAAACTTACCCACAGGGGAGGAGCTATGATATCCCTTAATGAGAATGATTTTAGGCGTAATGTAGGAGGAGCTTGATAAAAGTTATAAAGGGGTGAACTATAGGTCTGGTAAATGAGATCCTGTCTAGCACATGCCATCTGTTGGGCTTAACCTAAGCTTGAGACAGAACTTTTGGCATCGTGGTTTCATTTTTCCAGTTCCCACATTGGGCAGGGACTAGTAGGCATCCATTATTTGCCGACCGTCGAGTGTAACGACCTGCAGAAAGCAGTGAGGACGACAAACTGGAAAAGATAGGCAGGGTCTCAAGCCGAGAACTGTCCTGATGANGTATGCAGAAAAATATGGATTTGGATACATCCTTACAGAAGAAAAGACGACCAGATATAACATCTAATTCTCCCGGGACTGTTGGTCATATCAAAACACTAAGACACTTTTCCCATATGTTAAGTGTTAACGTACAGAGATAAGACTGACCAAGCAGACTTACTGACTGGAGATTTGACACACATCTGTTGGTGTCAGATATTTTTATCTCCTAGCACAGACTTTTTAGGAGCAGCTAAACTCCGGCTATAATTGTTGTTTAACTTTCCCTGAGGTTACCTAACTCGACGGCAGGTCCGACGGGTCACTATTGACACAGTGAGCGGAAAGTGTTGGCAGAAGAAATTGACAAAGTCGGATTTATTGTGATGGCAGGTGAAGTAGCCAGAGGTGTGACTTGGCCTATTAGCTTTGACCAAGCTTAATTGGACCAGGAGATCCTAGCGTGGAATTTGAACAAGTAATGTACAGCCCTGACTGACAGCGGAATAAAACTTACCACACAGGGGAGGAGCTATGATATCCTTAATGAGAATGATTTTAGGCGTCGTAATGTAGGAGGAGCTTGATAAAAGTTATAAAGGGGTGAAAATATAGGTCTGGTAAATGAGATCCTGTCTAGCACATTGCCATCTGTTGGGCTTAACCTAAGCTTGAGACAGAAACTTTTGGCATCGTGGTTTCATTTTCCCGTTCCCCACATGGGCAGGGACTAGTAGGCATCATTATTTGCCGACAGTCGAGTGTAACGACCTGCAGAAAGCAGTGAGGACGACAAACTGGAAAAGATAGGCAGGGTCTCAAGCCGAGAACTCTCCTGATGAGCTAAGTTATGTACAACTTTAAGTCATCTATAACATCATCCAAACTCTACTAGCCTAAACAAGTTCATTTTATTTTAATTTCGATTTATTCAAATAAATCTTTTTTTGTGTGTTAAAACATAGTTGATTAAATTTGTTGTACTTAGGTTCAAGTGTCTTTGTGGCATATTAGTTTACTTCAGCTAAACAATATTTAAATCACTTGATGGGGGCTTTTTAAGTAATGCCAGTGAGAGGAGAGCAGTCGGAGGGGTTAAATGAGCACCTGGATTTATATCACAGTGGGGGTATCCAAGATATCTATCTATCCCTTCTCCTACTCCTGTGGATACAAGTACAGCAACTTCATTTCAGGGAACGAGCCACTCGCTGTTTTCTTGGCTATACAGGACTGTCTAGGACCAACATTAGTTTAGATAATAGTCCAGTTTCTCACGTGGGTGGGCATTGTTAAGGTTCAAACCCACACCCTCACTATATCAGTGTATTTACCCACGTGGGCGCGCGACAGCTAGACCTATATTTTTATAGACAAATCGGCACCAGATGGGTGATGTGGTCAGCATCATGCCCGCCGCCTTTACTTCACGGGACTGCAGCCAGTACCCACTCAAGGCTGGGTCAACCTGGGAGCGAACCCACGACCTTCCGATTCGCGGCGAGCGTCTAGCCGCTCAGTCACGGCGACTCCCATGCTCATGTATAGTGTATTTGTAATATCTCATTTCATAGTAGACTTGATCACTCATCCGTATTCAAATGTAACGAACAAGCGGACCAACTGACAAACATGGTCATTGCGTGACATGAGAGTAAAGAATGGTGAAGCAATGTCAACGCCGCATTCGAGGCCGAGTTAGGAGATATTTTAACCAGTTCTTCATGTGCGCGTCGGCTCTGTGGCTAAGTCGACGTGAACGCTTCGTAATGCCGGGATGCCGGGTTCGATCCCACCTGCGGGCCATGAGCCTTGCGTTAGTTTCGACAGTGGTATCAAGACAGCCGACTGTCTAGAAAGCAATGGCAAACTACTGGACGTATATTTGCCTAGCAAAACCATACATCAGCCAGGGGCTCTTGAGGTTGGTTCTGCAGCGTCCTGTAAAGGATACGCAACTAACCTTATTCATGTGCACAATAAGTAAAGATATGTTGGAGTGGCTGCCGCTTTGAAGGACCTAACACACAAGGGGATATCCAATGATCAATGGTTAGTCAGTTAGTCGACAGATTGTCCTCATTGCACATCGAACAATTCAGTCCATAAGTGCTGGGATCCCCTCTGTAGTAAATCCCGCAGAGCATAGCGGCTCACAATACCAGTTCTGTGTTAATTTCTTATCATCTTTGGCTACCTGCAAAGTGCTCGTGCATACTGTAACAGCATACAATAATATAACGTTATCTCCCTCTTATCGCAATGCCAAATCTGTCAATTTGTCTTTTTTCTTATCTGATTAGATAAGTGTTTGCGTAACATGATCACGCCTAAAATAATTGCAAAACACCACGACTTTTGTATTACATTTCATGTGTAAATGGTCACCACGTCAATGTAAGCAAAAAATTTCATTATCAGCCCATAATTTCTATTCACCAGTATTATGTAGAAGGTCTTAAAGAACGTATCTACCACTGCGGCACACTGTTAAACTACTCGGTCTCTTGTCAAACGTCTGGTTTTGTAAACTGTATGTCCTTAACCCACAATCCTGTTGGTCGATCCTTCGTGATTCTTCGGGAAATGTATGCTTACACTCTACTATTCTTTTCAAGCTATTAATGCGTTTTACATTGCCACAGTTCAATCATCATCATGTAGCAGGTCCTTTGCAGAGCGCTGCTCTCATCACAGTTTGCCTGAAAGAAACTCGGTCTCTCGCCAGTTCTCCCGCCTCATGTACTTTCATACTCAAGGAGTAACTTAAATCCTGTGCCTATCTTCGTGTCGGTCGGCCTCTGCCTCTCCTTCCTGGTACCATGCCTTCTGCTATAATTTTTTCCAATCCTAGTAGCGCTTGATATGACCAAAATATTTCCAAGACAGGATGCTGTTTATTAGCCAATCTTCTTTGATGTTCAGATCTTTTAAGATGTTTCTATTTCTCCTCTTCTTTGTCCAAGATATTGTGAAAATCTATCTAAAGCATTTCAGCTCAAAAGCCCCTATTCTTTTTTTTAAGCACTGGGTTCAATTACTGAAGAAAAATATCTGAATGTTTAAAATGAAACGCTACAGAAACATTGTCAGAACACCATGAACCAAGAAGGAGAAAAACATATCCAGCTTGATCTGAGCGTCGAGGAGAATAGGCTCATGAACAGCATCCTGTGTCAAGGCTGACGTATTTCGGCTATGCTAAACGTCCTGGTGGTCGCGAGAGAGGGGAGATCACTGCGACAGGAGACCTCCACTAAGGCGGATACAGGACAGTGAAGAAACATTGGCTTTGTAAGCACATAGGGTTGGAACTGGTTAGAGAAAGAGAGACTTTCAGGCGTGCCGTGACGAGAGCTGTGTTCGGCAAAGAATCTGCTGATTGATGATGATGATAAGAAGGAGGAGGAAGATGAGGTTAGTCAAATGGTTTTGTATAACTTCCTAGAAACCGAAGCTGCATTCATACTGACGTAGGAAAATTATTTCTTTTTGGACCTAAACATAAAGAGTAAAACGCTAATCACATAGGCGTAACTATAAACAGGAAACTGGTTTCCTTTGATGAATAAAATATTTCCCACATTGATGGAGGCAGGAAAAGCATTGACAAATCATGTAATTATTACGGAAAAATATAAAATAAAGATATAATCATTAGCACAAAAGAACTAATAAAGATGTTAAGAATTTAAAACTGTTGTCTTGTAAGTATAGGCATAAAAAGATAATCACTCTGAAGAGATCATAAACAGGAAAACTCCACTTTTGCAATTAACCACACAAAGGGAAACACGAACAATAATCAACGGAAAGTAATTATGCCTACGATAACTTTAATATAATTTATTTGATGCAGACTGGTGCATTTTCATTAAGTCAGTGTGAGCCGGGAAAACATAAGATAACCGTGAATTTGTAAACACGACACTCTCCAACCATTAGGATGTATGTTCGTATCTAGCTATAACCTTACAGTAAGCGATTTAAGGAGGAGATAGTAAAATGATAAAATCGGAACTGGCCTAAAGGGTTTCGTTCTTTCTTTCTTTCGTTTTTATTTTCTATTCTTATTTTCTTAATTATTTTTTTTTTCTAGTTTTTTTTTTCTTCTCTTCCTTCATTTAAATTTTCTCTTTTCACTTTCGTATATGCTTCTTTCAGTACTTGTACACTTTCTTTCTTTCTTGCTTGCTTTCTTTCTTTATTTCTTTTTCTTTCTCTCTCCCCCTCTACCGTCTTCTTCTTCTTCTTCTTCTTCTTCTTCTTCTTCTTCTTCTTCTTCTTCTTCTTCTTCTTCTTCTTCTTCTTCTTCTTCTTCTTCTTCTTCTTCTTCTTCTTCGTCTTCTTCGTCTTCTTCTTCTTCTTCTTCTTCTTCGTCTTCTTCGTCTTCTTTTTCTTCTTCTTCTTCTTCTTCTTCTTCTTCTTCTTCTTCTTCTTCTTCTTCTTCTTCTTCTTCTTCTTCTTCTTCTTCTTCTTCTTCTTCTTCTTCTTCTTCTTCTTCTTCTTCTTCTTTCTTCTTCTCTTCTTCTTCTTCTTTTCTTCTTCTTCTTCTTCTTCTTCTTCTTCTTCTTCTTCCTTCTTCTTCTTCTTCCTCCTCCTCCTCCTCCTTGTTCTTCTTCATCGTATTACCCTTATAAGTATTTTATTATTATTATTCATCCGTGTCTTCTTTCCCTCCTCCTTCCCTTCCCCTTGCCACAGGAAGACACACTCCAGAAACGCACCCTAACTTATTTGTAGAATGCTTCATGACTGGTAGAAAATAACAATGTGTCGCAAACGATTCCTATAAATGAAGAGAAACTATGGCACACCGCGCGCTGTATAAGTGATCTTTCACAAACTGATCCTAGGTTTCTGTGTGACTATTATATTACTTTGCTTCTTTTATTGACCCCAATAACACACGGGAGGCAATTGCCGTAGAAGACCACTCTAGAGTGAAATACCCCTGACACTCGTGCAACTTGTTGTTTTGCAGTTACCCTTACTCAATTCACCCAAGTTACATTAAGCATGCTGTCTATTAGCATTGAATAGGTGTCTGTTTTTTTTTTTTTTTTAGACAGCAAAAAAGTTAAAATGAAAACTAGATGTTTCTTTACATTAAATACTTGAAAAGACATTTTTATTAAGTCTTTATACTAAATTGCAACAACTTACACTGAACGGGTACTGATTTATAGATTATCTAAATCAACAATGATTCTAGTAAATCTACTCACTCACTGTGCTCGACTCACATTATGCGAGCGGTGTTATTTACATAGATGCTGTTGATGTTTTATCATTTTCATCATCTTTTTATTATCATCAAAATCTTCTTCTTCTTCTTTATCATCATCTTTTTCATCATCTTCTTCTTCTTCTTCTTCTTCTTCTTCTTCTTCTTCTTCTTCTTCTTCTTCTTCTTCTTCTTCGTATTCTTTTTCTCTTCCTTCTCCTTCTTCTTCTTCTTTTTCTTCTTCTTCTTCTTCTTCTTCTTCTTCTTCTTCTTCTTCTTCTTCTTCTTCTTCTTCTTCTTCTTCTTCTTCTTCTTCTTCGTATTTTTCTTCTCTTACTTCTCCTTCTTCTTCTTTTTCTTCTGTGTCTTCTCATTGAGCTTTCCCTTAACTGGCGGTTGATATGTTGCTTTGCAGTTTAAGCTTAGCTGTGATTTGTTTCCCCTTCTACCAACATGTCTGATTTCATCAAACTCCTAATTAGTTGCCCTGTACGGCATGCTTTTTAAGGGTCAGCATGTCTCACCCCCCCCCCCTCTTCCCCGACCCCAATGGGTCTGACACACGGGGGATGTATTGAACAACATAGAGAAACAGTCAAAACTTACATGATAAGAAATGAACAAATCAAAAACATCCATCCACGGCTACGCAATTACCCAATCAGAAAAACACATTTCTATGATGTAATCGAGCTTCTCCTAATTCAGATTCAATCAGTGAACAGTCGGTTGAGGTTTATACTTCCAGAAGTGCGCGTTCAACCATACCTGTAGTGCTGTGTTACCGAGCAATACTCCAAGCACCATGGCACATGTACTCAGGCTTACATAACGTTCTCTCAACTATCTGGCTACTCACTTCGAACCAAACGTTAGCTCACAGCTGGTGGCACGTGCGGCATCAGGACTCTATGTGGTCGCGTGCGTGCCGCATGAGCGCGGAGTAGTCGCGCATTCCTCATGTCATATTTCTGTACAACAGGCGCGTGTGATAGTCACTCTGTCTATGTGTGTTTTCGTGTGTGTTTCTTGTGTGTTTATGTCTGCGAGTGTGTTGTTTGTTTGTCTGTTCTGGTGCTGTGATACATTTTCTTAAGCACGCAACCTATCTGTGCACACACAAAAAAAGCATGCTACAGAAATTTACAAGTCTGATAAGCATTCATAGAAGTATAGAGATTGCATTTAAAAAAAGGACAATTTTCCGCACTTTCAGACGTATGTGTATAAAGGGCTCATTGATATGTTATAACGATATTTAAGGGGACTGCTTGGTTTCGAGGTATGGTGTCCGCCTGGAGTGCTGGAGGTTCCGGGTTTGATACCAGGTAAGGGCTGCGATTTTTTCACGTGGACTTAGATTTCTAGTAGTTCCCCCTGGTCTCTAGGTAGTGAGATTCGGATGCCCGTGAATATTTTCGCGCACGTAAAAACATCCATTTGCAGTTAGAAATTGAAAAGAGTGGCCTGACGGCGCCGCAAAAATGTGGAGTTACAAAACTCTACATGAAGAATTTCAGGATCCTCGCCAGTGCTACAGAACCTGTGCACTGTGCTGAGCTTCTTCGGACTCAGACTTGAGTAAGACGAAGAAGGGGGCACTCATGGGTTAGTACCAGTTTGCCATGACGTTGATCCACTGTTTTAACCTCAAACCGCATATTTGTTTGGACGAAGGAAACCAAACTTAATTTTTAAGAGAGAGAGAGAGAGAGAGAGAGAGAGAGAGAGAGAGAGAGAGAGAGAGAGAGAGAGAGAGTTTTTTTTTTTTTTTTTGGGGGGGGGGGTGATCCTGTGGATTTAGGTCTGCATTGCAAGTATCCCCCCACCCCCCAAAATAAAATTGTTTATTACCTTACCCGTACTAAGTTCCTGCATGTGTGCGTTCGTGTGTGCGTGTGTGCGGTTGTGTATGTATGTATGTGTGTATGTCTGTGTATGTGCGCTTGTGTTTGTGTAGTGTGTGTGTTTAAATACTCTATAGCGATTTTTAGTAACAAAATTGTCAGTCTTGGTGAGTTTTTAATACTAAAACTGTTGTTTTAATGAGATTCAGTAACAACTGGGATAAAATATCTAATGTATCAGAAGAGGTTGCTGAAACAGATTCGACTGTTTCCCTCGAGCTCTGAAAGTTCTGGTTTGGACTTTAAACTATATAGGTGCAGTGCTGTTTTTTTTTTCCCACAGATCGCAGAGATTTGTCGCTAAGGCTTTGGAATTCCGTGCTTTGTGTGACACTGACTTCGGGAGAGAAGCCGCTTTTCGAAGAGCGACGGGCCTCTTTGGGAGCAGTGCAGGCGCAACAAAGTCGTTTGTAACACCTAGCCTGTATGGCTTATACGCCCGAAGACGTAGAATAGGGTGCTCTGCTTTGTTTGACATGCAGGCGAATGGTCGAAAGGTGGCAGTGGAGAGGGAGCGTGGTGGTGTAGAAAAAGAGGGGGGCGGGGTTTGAGTCTGTGAGGGAAGGGACGCAGGTTTAGTTGCCACAGACTTTGCTGGTTAGGGAAACATAACCCTATAACTCTGGAAGGGATTCGAGTGCGGGTCTTCCGCATGAAAGCTGAACTATTAGCTCAGTCAGCTTATAAACAACCTTTGCATCCAGTAACTATAACGCTGATTCAAAAACCAGAACGTGTTACACATTCATGTGAGGAAAGGGAATCGTGGTTAGTTGCCACAAACTTTGCTAGTTAGGGTTTTGATTTTAGCATAAACAGAAACATAACCCTATAACTCTGAAAGGGATTCGAGTATGGGTCTTCCGCATAAGAGCTTAACTTTGTATTAGTTCAGTCAGCTTATAAACAACCTGTAACTATAACGCTGATTCAAAAACCAGAACGTGTTACACATAACAAAAGCTGTACACAAGAGGATATGCATACAGTTGCCAAAGTAAAGCCATAATTTAACGCTAAATTCACCTGCTAGGAGTTTTGCATAAGTTTTTTTTTTTTTTTTCTGTCTTCTGAACTTAGTACATTCCATCGTGACAAGCTGCGATTACTCACGACAAGCCACTGGCACAAGAGAAAAGCTACATACATACCAGACTAGATAGTTACAGCCGGTGTAACAGGTTTCAGGTGTGGAAAACCCTACCTGACAACTGCTGACATTTTCTTTTTATTGCCGCGCTGTGGAGTTAGTTTGTTGGTCTATCAGACGAAGGCAGGCAGGGATATCTCTTTGACTTGAGTCAGATGTGTGAAATCGCTTGCACGTTTCCTAGAAGGAGAAAGAGATTTGTTGAGGCAAGCAGAGGCTAAGGTATACTTTGTTCTTGTTTAAGTAGATATGTGTTGAAAGGTCAACAAACGAGGACGCCCACGTACAAGCTGAACGATAACCAGATAGGTTAGAACAGTGCTTTTTATATGGGCGGTAGACACTACCAGCACATTTTTAGGCAGTTGTGCTTTCTTTCCCACTTCAGCTATACTAAAAAAAGCACTTTATATGAATACTGGGGAGCTGCGTGGTCCCGAGACATGGTGTTCAATCCCCGGTAAGTGCTGGGATTTCTTCTCTCGCACTTGGACTTCTAGTAATTTTCCCAGGTCTCTGGGTAGTGAGATCGGACTCCCGTGTGTATTGTTGCGCACGTAAAAAAAAAAAAAAACCTTGGCAGTTGGAAATCTAAAAGAGTAGCCTAACGGCGCTGTCCGAGCAAAATTTGGAGTTAAAAATCTACCCAAAGTATTTCAGGATACTGGCCAGTGCTTCGGGGCCTATGCACTGTGCTGAGCTTCGTCAGACTCGGACTTGAGTTAGACGAAACTTCTGGGTTACTACCCGTGTGCTATGATGTTGATCCATTGTTCAAACCTCAAGCCTCAATGATGAATACCAGCACCTCTTTTTAAGCAGGTTTTTTTTTTTTTTTTTTTTTTTAAAGGCATTTTGTCATTTAGGACACAGCCCAAGCTTAGAAGATTGATAGAAAAGGCACAATCGTACAGTCGTATAATCAAATATATGGATGGAACGTTGAACATAAACACAAAGAGAATGACGAACACCTCATTATAATTTGGCCAATTCATAGTTTAATGCTAACTGTTCAGATGACATAAAGCGTGGTCTTGACGGAAATCAAAGCATTTTCATTAATGAATTACCGGAGTGTGTAAAACATGAATTTATAAGAAACAGTGAGTGACTGTTCCAATTTTTGTTCAAGCATTTTCAGGTGCTTAACCTTCTTTCGTCGGCTCTGTGGCTAAGTCGATGCGAACACTTCGCTTCGTAATGCCGGGATGCCAGGTTCGATCCCAGCTGCGGGCAATGCGCCTTGCGTTGGTTTCGACAGTGGTATCAAGAAAGCCGACCATCCAGTAAGCAATGGCAAACTACTGGACGTAAATTGCCTAGAGAAACCACACAACAGCCAGGGGCTGTTAGGGTTGGTTCTGCAACGTCCTCTAGAGGATACGCAACAACAACCAACCATCCTTCTTTCAATTATCACAGACATACGTATGTGCATGTGTGTGAGTGAATGAGTGAATGTGTGTGCGTGTGTGTGTGTCTGTGCATGTATCTCTGCCGTTTTTAAGTACAACATTTCACACTTCTGTTTGCTGAAATCAAATCTTATTTGTTCAATTATTTCGTCGTCGTTGTTACGTCCAAAACAAAAAACAAAAAAATTGTATTTTGCCTGAGCAAAAAAATATCTCTGCTGCTTTTGACCTCCCTCTGATATACATTTTCCTGGAAAAAGTATGCCTATTTTTTTTTTTTAATCTGCGTGTCTTCCTCTTTAAAACGTTGTCTACACTGTTTTTCTCTTTGTATCTATTCGGTCATCACTTTCTACCTCCCGTTCTCCACCTCGACACTGATACCCGAAGATGTTACCACAATGAGAGAGTAAAATCTCACTCTGTGCGGCAAATTTATACATCCCGTTCAACCCCTAAAGAAGTTAGGACTGGAGCGTCGGTAACGGTTAAACTCACCTAACGAAGCCTGCAGTTCTGTTGCGAGTAAGGATGCTGCAATATAATGTTTTCCCTCCAGTCATTCTTGATAATTCGTAGCATGCCTCGCCTCCTCCACAACACGATCTATCTCGACGTTTCCATCAGCTCGTCCCACTAGGGAGTCGTGTCTACTGTTAGCCATTGCTGATTTCGTTTACCTGGCTTTAATTCTCTACGGTAAGACGCGCAGATAGACCAATGTTTAATATGCCAGATAAGCTGCTTCACAGCCTGTGTTATTTTTATATACAAAACATTGATGCAATCTTACTCTTTATCTCGGTTCTTAGAGGATGAGATCCGGCGAAAGGCACACTTTCATCAGGTATCGGTCACCACACCCACTTCCATGTTTCCGTCTACCTGTTTACTGGATTGTTTGCACAGTTAGCTTCTTCTTCTTGTTCTTCTTATTCTTTATTGTTCTTCTTTTTGTACTTCCTCTTCCTCTTCTTCCTCTTCTTCTTCTTCTTCTTCTTCTTCTTCTTCTTCTTCTTCTTCTTCTTCTTCTTCTTCTTCTTCTTCTTCTTCTTCTTCTTCTTCTTCTTCTTCTTCTTCTTCTTCTTCTTCTTCTTCTTCTTCTGTTTCTAGCTAAGCTCTCCCTTAAAAGGCGGTTGACATGTTATTTTGTAGTTTACAGCCTAGCTATGATATCCCGAAATTGGGTCATGGAACCCAGGTGGGTGAGGGGAACTACACAGTACAGACAGCATCTCTCCACACATTTATGTGATCACAATTAAGTAATGAGACTAATTCCATAAAAATTTAAAAAACTAACAGTTGAAGATATAACCTGTATTTTTTTCAAAGTAAGCTCCCTTTTTGCATTGATTCAGCAACTGGCACTATCTAACAAACACCGGAATGACCACGCTGGGTGCTTCTGTTGTTATGGCCCTTAAAGCCGATGTCACGGCCCTTTGGATTTCATCAATTCGTTACAGAAAAAAAAAATCGTTAAAGAAGCGCCCTTTCAATCGTAACTTCAATTTTAAGAATAGAAAATAATTACAGGTAGACACATCTGGGAAATAGGGTGGAATGCTGAGAACGCACAGTTGTTTTGGGGCTAAAAATTCTTGTTTTGATAATGTCTCTTGGGTACCGAATTCGCTGATGTTTTTTGGTCATCAGACAACGAATGTGGTACAAACCGTCAAGCAGCTCTTTTCTTGCCAAATTCTTGCACTAAAATGTTATTAATGGTTTCTCTATTAACTCCAGATTCATCTGCCATCATCTTTACAATAAAACAATAATCTTCTTGTAACCGTTCTCTGACTTTTGCAATGAGTTCATCATTACGAACATAAATTTGGCGTCTAGGTCTGGGTGCATTAGTAATCATTTCCACACCACTTTTGAATCGTGAATACTACCTGAAAATGTATGCACGAGATAAACAATTATCCCCATAAACTTGATGCATCAATTCAACTATTTCGGTGACACTTTTTCTGAGTTTTAACAAGAATTTAATGTTAGCTTTTTGCTCCGTGCTGATTACGTAAAAATACACCTCTGACTAGATCAACAAAATAGCGGCTTGTTTGTTGTCTGCTTGTCGAGCGGCGATGAAAAGTTGCCAGATCATAGATGAATGTTGCCTCTTTAGATACCGTGCTGTGCTTCACAGAAAGCATTTTTGTCCTGGCTTTAATAAAATCAGTCTCATTACTTAATGTTCTGACCTTATATAATAAGCATGTCGTAAAAGGCGACTAATATGTTTGCTCTCCTTCTTCTTGTTTTCCCGCCCCTGCCAGTGTTTTTTATATAAGAAGGCCACGCGTGTCTTTCGTTGTTCTATAAAATGTTGGTTCTAGTTAAATGCCAGCTAGCCAAAATATGTATCTTTCTTCAACTATTTATTTGCCAAAATCTAAAGTATTGGGACCAAGGGAACCTATATTACAAACCATAGCACAAGTTCCAAGGTGCCTTAAAAAAATTACCACTAGAAAAAAAGAAGAAAAATGGCTGATCATATTTCATCTTCTGACTGCCGTCTGTTAGTTTGACACCGCCACTGTTAAAATATGGATGCCACTCCAGCAGGGAAAATCTCAGAAGTTACGGTTCTAGCAAACTGAACTGCTTCACCTGTGCTACTATTTTCCGTGAACAACAAGAAGCAGACGAGTAGCTGGTGAAACATCAGAGGGGTTTGAGGCGCAGAGAGGAGTAAGAACAGAGGCTGCATTCTTTCTCCATCCATTTTCAAAATATATCCCAAATATGTTATGGGAAATGTAATAAGAAAGCCTGTGATAGCTTCAATCTATTCACATTTGTAAGTAAACCTGTCTCAGAAGCAAATTTACAGACGACAGAGTTCTCATTTCAAACAACTTTTAAGACTGCAACAATTTAATGTCGACCATCAAATACTACGGTGAAGGATCTGAGTTCTGAATTGGAGTATTGGCTAGAGACATAAGATTTGAGGACACATGTTGCCATCAGATATATCTGACACGTTTCTTCTCAGATGCTAAAGTTTAAACCTGCCTGCAATGCAAAGGACACGAGAGCCTTCTTAGATGCTCAGTTCTTAGCCTGCAATTGAAATGACATAAGAGTTTTCTCAGATGCTCAGTTCTTAACCTGCAATCGAAATGACATGAGAGTTTTCTCAGATGCTCAGTTCTAAACAAGCAATCCAAAAGACATAAGAGTTTTCTCAGATACTCAGGTCTAAACCTGCAATCGAAATGACATGAGAGTTTTCTCAGATGCTCAGTTCTAAACATGAAAACCAAAGGACATGAGAGTCTTCTCAGATGCTCAGGTCTAAACCTGCCTGCAATCCATATGACATGAGAGTTTTCTCAGATCCTCAGTTTTTAACTTGCAATCCAAGGGACATGAGAGTTTTCTCAGATCCTCAGTTTTTAACCTGCAATCCATATGAACCTGCCTGCATGCCAAATGACATTAGAGTCTTCTCAGATACTTAATTTTTAACCTGCATGAAATCTAAATGACACGACAGAAGACTAACCAGATATGAATTGAGATTTTCGAAAAAGGTTGCGTCAGAACCAGAAGTTATCGTATGGGAAATAAATAGTTTAGAAGTACAGGAACTCACCCTACGTTTTATCGAAACAGAAATACCTAAATAGGTCGGCCCTCTAAAAAAAGAATAAACCCAACGATGCTACCAGCGGTATCGTTCGACATAAAATTGAAAACACCGAGAAGTATAAATGAACCTAGAAGAAATAGACAACCGAATACTTTATAATATGGCACACCAAACAGCTGAGCGCGCCCTGGCTGAGATAACGATCATCTGTTACACTGCGGTGCCCAGCAGCACAAAGTGAAGGGATACATGAGAAGAAGAAAGAAGAATGTAGAGTAATTGTCTATGGCCTAAACTGTTTTGAGAATATTGCCCTACATGTAGTTGCATGAGCAAATCAAAACTGTTTGGTAGCGATGGGCATCACACCTCCCATTGCCACACCCCTGATCATTTCCCAATACCCATCTCCGTGCCTTTATTCAACTTTTAAAAGAAAGTAAAGGACCCTTTTTTAGGCCTCTTTACAATCATTTGGCCACATCGTCATATGTTCCGGTCAAAATGAACGTTAGGCAGCGGCACTGTTCGAAGCTGAGGCAAATTTTTTGCTTCTACCGGACGGTGGCCGGAGTATTTTTGCTCCATTTGTAGACTGGATATAGTTTCGTCGCCCAGCTTCTGAGTTGAATGCATGGCGTGACCCTGTGAGCTGCGGATTGCATTTGGAATGTTTTTTCGACTATGACCAATGTGTTGGTGTGAATTGTAGATTCAGAAAATGGCGCGATGCCTGTCGTGCAGTGATGTGATTAAAATTGATCGCGTGGGCAACTGCTGATCTGTTGGCGACTTCTGCTACCATGAACTGCAATTCTAACACTGTGATAAACGTTCTGTGTGTTTTTCGTTGGCAAAGATGGGGTGACCCGTTTGCTAGGAAGCTTAAACTAAAACTACCAGACTACCAGAGACCAGACATCGTCATATGATGCTAAACACACACTTTTGTAGACCAACAGGCAATTGATAGGTGATCGAGTTAATAATACACCGGCTTAATTTTTTTTAACTCCCTAGATCTTTGCCTGCTACCTATTTTAGGCTGGGCTGACCTGACAGCAAAGGTCAATTTTGAAAACAGTGGATCCAATTCAAAGCGGATTCATACTCTGCGCTAGCAACAGCCCCGTATTGATATTTGAAGCCGTGGTAATTTACCAATATACTTATCTGGGTATTTGATCATGCGACCACTGGGTTTGCAGAGAAGAGCGCTATCAAATGATCTACTAACCATCGGTTTGTGTGAGTGTGTATATGTGTATATATTTATTACAGTATATGAGCAAGGCCATATATTTACAGATTTATGTTCTAGTTATAGCGACCTAATCTATCATTAAATATAAATCATCCGGTAAAGCCATGTCAAACTAAATCACTCGTTTACAGGCCATCGCGAGATATTGGAGATGTTTTATGAAGTCATTTTTTTTTTTTGGGCCCATAACAAAACGTCGCCGGTGAACTAATTGATTATTACTAAGTCGGTGGATTTTTACTTTGCCCGTTAAATGTCAGGTCGTCTTTAAACGAAGTTTGGTCGATTTTCAAGCCGATGTGGTGGAAAAACTAGTTTCCTTCTGTTACCAGAAATAAAAGTAATTCAATGTATGAGTTTATAAATATTGTACTTTAGCTCAAAATAGTACTAATATAAAAAGTAAGTAAAGTAAATAACCATTTCCCACGCCTTTAGGCTATTGGGCATATAGGGCTAGAATAACAATTTATAGACGAAATGGCACTTGGTAGGTGATGTGGTCAACATCACGCCGGCAGCATTTACTTCCCAGGATTGCACTTGGTACCTTTCAATTGTTTATGAGCTATAGACTCGGAAACTACTGAGTCGATTTAGCTGAAATATTCACGATGTGTTTGTTTGGATACACTCACACCCATCATGGTTTGAAATTCTACCTGTCATTTTTAGAGATAGCTGACCACATTTGTTGCAAAAATCTTCGAAACTAATATTTCCATTTTTAGTGGCATTTAATTATAGCCACGTTAGTAAATGCGCATGTGCGATCGACTTTCACAGTGCATGCGCAGTAGACACGGGACCCTCAATTTTTTACATCCGCCCGTACAGCAAACCAGACTATCTCTATATCGATGATTGCGACGTTAACAATATTATACACGATTTCTATTTTCTTTCTTTTCAAGCAAAGTTCGATGAGTTAGAGAGTAGTCGGTGGATTTGAAAGAGGGGAAGAGAAAAAAGAAGGGGGGGGGGGCGATCTATGTCTGCGCAGACAGTTATTGCGGCACACCGTAGTGCTGTCATGCCGGAGACCGCCGGTAAGGTGATGGCATTTTTCTGTCGGGGAGCGAAATTACACATCCTAACCTGACCAGTTTGTGCTTCTGGCTCATGACTCCCTGTCTACTACTACGGTAAAACAGATAGCTGTGACATTATTTTATTTATTGTAGTAGCGGTGGTGGTAGTAGTTGTACTGGTACTTGAAGGATAGTGTGGTAAATATTACACTAGCCGCATTTACTACTCAATACAATTCCTACTCCCTATTTTAGTCCGGATATCAACGTCAGTTACAAAAAATATCGTCGGGTGATGACTTTCAAATCCTTCGATGCGAGAGAGAGCAGATGAGGGAGGGGAGGGGGTGATGACAGAAACTGTTAACTTAAAGAGCTTAACGCATGATTTTAAAGTTTTCATTTCTTAATTTGTTTATATTTTATTAACGCTACATCCGCTACTCTCATTTTTTTAACTACTTACTTGGTTATTTAAGCTTTAGTAGTAAGCTTTACTTCCTTCTCTTAAAAAAATACAAACAGCTTTAGCATGTGATAACCAAATAACCATTTTTTTTTACTGTGCTAATAATGCCATTTAAACAACCACTAATAGAAAGACGCAATTATATGTTGCATGTTTTAAAGTGGCAAATCAGACTATCTCTATATCTGTGCAGAGAATGATGGCGACATTAACTATATTAGACACCTCCGATTTCTATTGTCTTTCTTTTCCAAAAGCCTTTGATGAGGGAGCAAGTAGTGGGTGGATTTTGGAAGGGGGGGGGGGGTGGGGCATCGAAGACTATCTCTGTATGTGCGCAGACAATGATTGCGACAGTAACCATATTAGACACGTGCGATTTCTATTTTCTTTTTTTTCCATTTAGCCAAACTATGCCGCAGCAACGCGTGGCCGGGTACAGCTAGTATATATATCTATATATATATAGACATACACACAAACACTCACACACTGGATTTAACTGCCCTGCTTCGCCCTTGATAGTGCAAGGAAATTGTATCCCAACCTCTACCTCATCTTTCGTCATTTAAGATGAACACTATTTTTCATTGCCGTGCAGGATAGATTATCACCTAAATTAACACGCATTGCAGCACATGTCAAATGATTTCCAAACAGTCTCAAGGTCTGTGTTAATTGATATGTATATATATATTTTTTTTGGTGAGCACAAATTAATTATCAATCACACAAATCGAAGAAATTTGCCACCTTGGAAATCGGAAGCCACACGTACAAATTTGTGTTCAGCTGCGACGGATTTTTCAAGATTTCTGTTAAAGTGTGACGGCACGATTTTTGAAACGAACTATAAGTCGTTTATTAGATAGGGAAAGCCAGGGAGGGGGATCCCCCTGGCAGAGGTGTCAAACCGTTTGCCCTGAGCTCTGAAGGTGGAGGGTTTGTTTCCCTGACTGACTCATTCGGTTAATATCAGTCAGAATCTGAGATTCTTTGGACAGTAAGTTTAGAATAAAGGACCATTTTTCCACGCCTTTGGGTATATTGGGTATATAGGGCTAGACCTATATTTTATAGACTAATCGGTACTTCGTGGGTGAATTTGGTTAAAATCACACCGGCCACCTTTACTTCCCAGGACTGCACCTGGTACACACCCAAGCCTGGGTCGACTTGAGAGCCAAGGTTCTTTACTCTTGGACAACGGTTTTGAAATATTAGCCTACATTTAAGACAGGTGTCCCTGAAGATTAATCCGCCCAGCACACAATTGCTATTATATAAATATATAGACATTGAGTAATATTCCTTATTGATGCTTCCTTCCAGCCTTCCTCTTCTAACGTATAAGCTTGCAGACGAGCAAATGAGGTCCTGCTTAATGGAGAGAGAAATGATGGAAATGGTGCAATTCGATCGTGTCTTCACTAAGACGGAATTGCGTGCCACACATCCTTGCTGCGATATGACAATTTAACAATCGCAAATGTGCATGAGAACAGACAATTTAGGCCATTTTACTGCCAGTAAATAATAATTTTAGAAAAGAAATCAGAGTTTTGCGGAAAAAAGAAAAGAAAAAGGAAACAGGAAATAAGCAACTTTGATAGCTTGTGAAAACAGATTCATAACGTGGAAATAGCGTTTGAAAAAGAAAGTTCCAGGAAATGAAGTAAACAATAAAGAGAAATACATTACGTTTTCGACTTTATTTATCCTAGTGAAAAACTTTTCAAACTGTTTGCCTATCTGTCTAATATTATTGTTTTTGTTGACCTGTGTCGGGTCAACCTGTTTTCTATTGTTATTATTATTTTTTTTTTTGTGGGTCTATATGTTCTTCTTGTTCATCAGTATACCATTCGTCATCTTTTTCTTACCCTCCTATTTCCTCCTTCGCCTTCTTCTTCTCTGCTTCTTCTTCTTTTTTTTTCTGCTAACTCTTGGAAGCACAGAAAATGCATTTCTTGAGTGAAGATTTGTGTCTCCTTACATGATATTATTTCAGCTACTGCCGTGGCCTCCACAATCAGATACTTTTTGCAATATGGCCTTACTAAGATAATATGGGGTGCTATATACAGTACCTTTCATTTTTTTTGGTGTCTTCATCTATTAGAAGTTCAAAAAAGGCACCTTCGAACGACTTGTAAACATAGACATTTGAGTAAAGCTGTAAGATCACATTCATTTACGGACTGAGTACTACAGAAAAGAACTCCTTAACACGATCTACTTCGCGTTCCCAATTAGTTTTTTCTTTTTTTTAAGTTTCCTATTAGTATTTACTTTTTAGACATGCTTTGGTTAGGCAGTGGATCTATTTTTGTTTTCCCCTACACTGGTGCACCGAAACGCGTACGAGAAGTCCAACAGAACGTTTGTGCTAACCTCCTACTAATAGATGTACTATAGATATTAACCGAGTGTTCCTTTCAAGCCAGTTTGTGTTAACTGGGTTTTACTTGAGGGCGCGCGCGAGTGTGTGTGAGTATGTGTGTGTATATATGTATGGGGGTTTCGGGCATAACTCTCAAGCCATAGTTACGCGTTAGTCAAGCAAAATTGATGACTATAGATGAAAAATATTTCTGTGGTTCTGCAAGAGAAAAGCAGTGGTACTGGTTTCAGATGACACGTGCATTGTCGTGCATACAGAGATAGAGTTTTGTCCACGAGCTTGGAGAAAGGGACAGTAATTGGTTTTAGGACATTGTGTATGTACTGCTCCGCAGTGATGTTACCCCTAAACTGGTATCAGCTGTGTTCATCTATTCTATGTTTTTCCTTCCGAAGCTATGACTGTGCCTCCACCAAATTCAAAGCCTCGCGGATGAATTTATAAGCAGATCTGTACACTCATGGCCGGGCTCCAGCAGTAAGGCCAACAAGCTCAAACGGGCATTCCCGTTTTTGTGAGGCTTACGTGGACAAGAGGGCTCACCACTGTCTTGAAGTAGATTTATACACAAATTAGTCTTCTTCTTCTTCTTCTTCTTCTTCTTCTTCTTCTTCTTCTTCTTCTTCTTCTTCTTCTTCTTCTTCTTCTTCTTCTTCTTCTTCTTCTTCTTCTTCTTCTTCTTCTTCTTCTTTCTTCTTCTTCTTCTTCTTCTTCTTCTTCTTCTTCTTCTTCTTCTTCTTCTTCTTCTTTTCCTTCTTCCTTCTTCCTTCTTCCCTCTTCCTTCTTCCCTCTTCCCTCTTCCCTCTTCCTTCTTCCTTCTTCCTTCGTCCTTCGTCCTTCTTCCTTCTTCCTTCTTCCTTCGTCCTTCGTCCTTCGTCCTTCGTCCTTCTTCCTTCTTCCCGTTTTTGTGAGGCTTACGTGGACAAGAGGGCTCACCATTGTCTTGAAGTAGATTTATACACAAATTAGTCTTATTCTTCTTCTTCTTCTTATTCTTCTTCTTCTTCTTCTTCTTCTTCTTTTTCTTCCTTCTTCCTTCTTCTTTCTTCCTTCTTCTTCTTCTTCTTCTTCTTCTTCTTCTTCTTCTTCTTCTTCTTCTTCTTCTTCTTCTTCTTCTTCTTCTTCTTCTTCTTCTTCTTCTTCTTCTTCTTCTTCTTCTTCTTCTTCTTCTTCTTCTTCTTCTTCTTCTTCTTCTTCTTCTTCTTCTTCTTCTTCTTCTTCTTCTTCTTCTTCTTCTTCTTCTTCTTCTTCTTCTGCTTCTTCTTCTTTCTTCTTCTTCTTCTTCTTCTTCTTCTTCTTCTTCTTCTTCTTCTTTTTCTTCTTCTTCTTCTTCTTCTTCTTCTTCTTCTTCTTCTTCTTCTTCTTTCTTCTTCTTCTTCTTTTCTTCTTCTTCTTCTTCTCTTCTTCTTCTTCTTCTTCTTCTTCTTCTTCTTCTTCTTCTTCTTCTTCTTCTTCTTCTTCTTCTTCTTCTTCTTCTTCTTCTTCTTTCTTCTTCTTTTTCTTCTTTTTCTTCTGCTTCTTCTTCTTCTTCTTCTCTTCTTCTTTCTTCTTCTTCTTCTTCTTCTTCTTCTTCTTCTTCTTCTTCTTCTTCTTCTTCTTCTTCTTCTTTCTTCTTCTTCTTCTTCTTCTTCTTCTTCTTCTTCTTCTTCTTCTTCTCTTCTTCTTCTTCTTTTCTTCTTCTTCTTCTTCTTCTTCTTCTTCTTCTTCTTCTTCTTCTTCTTCTTCTTCTTCTTCTTTTCTTCTTCTTCTTCTTCTTCTTCTTCTTCTTCTTCTTCTTCTTCTTCTTCTTCTTCTTCTTCTTCTTCTTCTTTCTTTCTTTCTTCTTCTTCTTCTTCTTCTTCTTCTTCTTCTTCTTCTTCTTCTTCTTCTTCTTCTTCTTCTTCTTCTTCTTCTTCTTCTTCTTCTTCGTCTTCCATTTCTTCTTCTTCTTCTTCTTCTTCTTCTTCTTCTTCTTCTTCTTCTTCTTCTTCTTCTTCTTCTTCTTCTTCTTCTTCTTCTTCTTCTTCTTCTTCTTCTTCTTCTTCTTCTTCTTCTTCTTTCTTCTTTCTTCTTCTTCTTCTTCTTCTTCTTCTTCTTCTTCTTCTTCTTCTTCTTCTTCTTCTTCTTCTTCTTCTTCTTCTTCTTCTTCTTCTTCTTCTTCTTCTTCTTCTTCTTCTTCTTCTTCTTCTTCTTCTTCTTCTTCTTCTTCTTCTTCTTCTTCTTCTTCTTCTTCTTCTTCTATTTCTTATTCTTCTTCTTCTTCTTCTTCTTTCTTTTCTTCTTCTTCCTCTTCTGCTTCTTCTTTTTCTTCTTCTGCTTCATCTTCTTCTTCTTTTCTTCTTCTTCTTCTTATTCTTCTTCTTCTTCTTCTTCTTCTTCTTCTTCTTCTTCTTCTTCTTCTTCTTCTTCTTCTTCTTCTTCTCTTCTTCTTCTTCTTCTTCTTCTTCTTCTTCTTCTTCTTCTTTTTTTTTCTTCTTCTTCTTCTTCTTCTCTTCTTCTTTCTTCTTCTTCTTCTCTTCTTTTTCTTCTTCTTCTTCTTCTTCTTCTTCTTCTTCTTCTTCTTCTTCTTCTTCTTCTTCTTCTAATTCTTCTTCTTCTTCTTCTTCTTCTTCTTCTTCTTCTTCTTCTTCTTCTTCACTAGCTGTATACTCTTGCATATATTTATGGTCGTTTATTCACTTCTGGACTGCAGTCCTGTTCCAGAATTTGAATGTTACGTGTGCATCTGTTTTACAAATCTAACTCGTTTGTATGCAGACTACTGGTTCCTTACCTCTCCGGCAGATGCACTTTGACTTCGAAGGAAGCTCCCAGCTAGTCGACTCTTACAAAATGCCTTTGGGGAAAAATGATAATTCATTTACAAAACACAAGTTGTTAATTAATTAAACATTAGTTCAATTTGTGTATAAATCTACTGTATAACAATAGTGAGTTTTAACCAAAAGAGAAGATGCTGAATGGGCAAAAACGATTGCCTAGAGGGATATCATCAAGAAAGCTGTTCCAGGCAATCAGGGTTCGTGATCTGTGGAGACGCATGAGCGCCTACGCTGTTGGCAGGGTACATGATGATGATGACCGGTCACACCAGACATTTAAAAAAGGGAATGTATGTTTGAGTTTCATGGCGTGTACTAAGGGAGGCTGTGGTATACCCTGATGCTGCTATCATGTCTTTGCATCAGGAACCTCGACTCGTCTGACAACTTGACCTACTATCACTGCATGCTAGGTCATCTTACTCGACCTTTTGCCCACTGAAGTCTTTTCCGGATGTTGCGTGGCTGAATTCAATTCTGGCTGAAGGCCAGGGTAAAGGCATTTCTTCAAGCACTTTCATAAAACGGCGCAAAACATTGTTTAAAGTAACCCGACTGTTAACTTATGGTGTATTTATGTGTCTGTTGTCATGTGAACAGATTGGAAACTGCCCGTGCGATGTTTTCTGCTCGGTCTTTGGCTGTTGTCTAGGGGTTTACTCTAACTGATGATATGACTGACACTTTATGGCGACACAGATGTTATGAGTAAACACCACCTCCATTATACATTTATATTTATAACCATTGAGCACTTACACAATATGTCCAGTCCGTGTCCCACTCAACGAGCACAGCATTCGAGCACCACATCGTTCAGACACCACTACATTGAATCGTCACGCATTCGCACTCTGGAGTTCTCCGTCTTCACCTCAACATCTCCGCATGGATGACTCGGGTCACTGCATTCGTGGTTTCCTGCAACTGAGGCGGGTGGACTTCACTTTGATGAATGTTGTAGTCGAGTCGACGTCTTGAAATAGTCAGTTTCACGTTGACAAGGATTTTTTGTCATTCATACTGAATCACACACACACCCTCTCATTCCAACAGTCCAACGCATACTGTCTGATTAGACCTTTGTCTAACCTTATAACCTTGTAATGGGTTTCAGTGGCTTCATGAGTTTTTATGTCGTATCCCAAAGTTTCCCCCTACCCTCTTAATCATTGTGCAAATATCCCACACTGCAGTGCGGCAAATGAGCAGTGTTCATAAATCAGTCACCTTAGTCTGCCTGGCCTTGGAAAGTCTCAGGTGACACAAGATTTTCATAAACGTTGTTACATTCATTAAACTGTTAATTGTGAGATAACAAATCCGACCAGTTATTTTACCGACTAAAAGTAGCTAGTGACCAAATTTTTTCTGATTCCGAAAGTTGGGGGATAATGATAACACAGCAGTAAATTGAGAACTAAAATAGTTGCGTATCCTTTACAGGACGTTGCAGAACCAACTCCAGCAATTTCTGACTGTTGTGGTTTTTCTAGGCATATTTACATCCAGTAGTTTGCCATTGCCCATGAACGGTCGGCTCTCGATACCACGGTCAAAACCATCGCAAGACAAACCCGTCTGCAGCAGGGATCGAACCCGGCACCCCAACATTACAAAGCGCGTTTGCAACACCTAAGCCACAGACGCCGACAAATTGAGAATGAACGATTGCAAACTTGGCACTGGGATCCAGCCTTCATAAAAAGTGAGAATGAACGATTGCAAACTTGGCACTGGGATCCAGCCTTCATAAAAAGTGAGAATGAACGATTGCAAACTTGGCACTGGGATCCAGCCTTCATAAAAAGTGAGAATGAACGATTGCAAACTTGGCACTGGGATCCAGCCTTCATAAAAGTGAGAATGAACGATTGCAAACTTGGCACTGGGATCCAGCCTTCATAAAAAAAAAGTGAGAATGAACGATTGCAAAACTTGGCACTGGGATCCAGCCTTCATAAAAAGTGAGAATGAACGATTGCAAACTTGGCACTGGGATCCAGCCTTCATAAAAAGTGAGAATGAACGATTGCAAACTTGGCACTGGGATCCAGCCTTCATAAAAATTGAGAATGAACGATTGCAAACTTGGCACTGGGATCCAGCCTTCATAACAAGTGAGAATGAACGATTGCAAACTTGGCACTGGGATCCAGCCTTCACAAAAAGTGAGAAAACATTAATTTAATGTTATTGATAGGTTTAGCAAATCTTTTAATACTTATTCTATATGCTAAAAGCAGTGTGAACATGTTCTTTGAGCCAACTGAAATTTGAACAACTATCTACATATTTAATAGCTTTAAGGATGTAGTATGTGACAATTACAGTGAATTTTAGGGTTGTTTTTAATATATTAAAAAATGTTAACTTTTTTGTGCAAGAGATTATGTAAGAGAGCATGCATGTGTGTGTGTGTGTGTGTGTGTGTGTGTGTGTGTGTGTGTGTGTGTGTGTGTTAGTTTGTACGAGTGCGTGTGTGCATGTGTGTATAAAAACTGCATCGCAAACAACTCCATCGGACACACACACTCACACACGTGTATAGTTTAATTAATTATTTTTTTTCCATATGATTTTTGTATTTAAGAAGAAAACGGTGTTTGTGAAAATGATATCTAAAAATGCGAGGATTTGCCCTAATGATGAAGATCGAGGCGTTGGATGTAGATTCTTGTCGCCATATTTCTTCCGGTAGCCAAATATAGAAGTTGACAGGGGAAATGGTTTTCCATAATGGCAAGACTCGTAATGATTTTCTTTTCATGAGATTTCCTATGTTTTCTTTTTTTTAAAACTTTTTGGTAGATTTCTTTCTGTTTGCATCTCTTTCTCTCCATCTCTCTCTCTCTCTCTCTCTCTCTCTCTCTCTCTCTCTCTCTCTCTCTCTCTCTCTCTTCCTTCTACTTCTTCTATTGCTAGCGGTGCACCTATCTGGCTCACATACATTGACATAGACATTTAACAGCATACAATTACAAACATTGGCATACATTTACAAAAAGTGACATACATTCTTGATCTTTAACTGAAAAAACAGGAGAACAGCATAACTAGAATGTATTTGCATTGGAACCCACAGGGGCATAGGAATAATGGAAGGTCAAAAACACATGGAGAAGAGAGCTGGAGAATGAAGTTAGAAAGATGGGGAGGACATGGGGAGAGCTCCATGTAATGGCGAAGGATAGAACGACTTAGCGTGAGTTGGTTGAGGGCGTATACTCCATTGGGAGATAGAAAGGCAGAAAAAGACACACATTTACAAACACTGAAATCCATTTATAAGCTTAGATCTACATTTATAAACACTGACACACCTTTACAAACATTAATGTATAGTTAGAAACATTGAAATACATTTACAAATACTGACACACAATTACAAACAGTGACATGAAATGACACAAAATCACTTACACCTACAAACGGTAAAAGACAGTAACACACTGACATACATTTACAAACATTGATTTTCAGTTACAAATATTTACACACATTTACAAACTGTGACACACGTTTACAAACAGTGACATCCATTTACAAACATTGACATACATTTACAAGCACAGAAACCTAAACAAACATAGCCAAACAAACACACACAAAATATGCTAGATATACAAAGAGAGACATTTTTAAGAAACAACTCCATGCATTTACAAACAACTATACATAAACAATTATATATATGTATATACACAGTGCAACATGTGTGTTTTATATATTATTATAAAAGGTAACTGGACGTAGTTTGTAATAGGCAAAATCAAATACATTACAGAATTAAAGAAAAAAAAGACTGACAAATAGAAAGAAAGAAAGAAAGAAAGAAAGAAAGAAAGAAAGAAAGAAAGAAAGAAAGAAAGAAAGAAAGAAAGAAAGAAAGAAAGAAAGAAAGAAAGAAAGAAAGAAAGAAAGAAAGAAAGAAAGAAAGAAAGAAAGAAAGAAAGAAAGTATGGCCAAAGAAATAAAGAGAGACAAACAGAAAGAAAGAAAGAGAAAGAAAGAAAGAAAAAAAGAAAGAAAGAAAGAAAGAAAGAAAGAAAGAAAGAAAGAAAGAAAGAAAGAAAGAAAGAAAGAAAGAAAAGAAAAGAAAGAAAAAGAAAGAAAGAAGAAAGAGAAAGTGTTGGAAGAAAGAAAGAAAGAAAGAAAGAAAGAAAAGAAAGAAAAGAAAGAAAGAAAGAAAGAAAGAAAGGAAAGAAAGAAAAGAAAAAGAAAGAAAGAAAGAAAGAAAGAAAGAAAAAGAAAGAAAGAAAAGAAAGAAAGAAATGTATGGCCAAAGAAAATAAAGAGAGACAAAAAGAAAAGAAAGAAAGAAGGAGAAAGAAAGAAAGAAAAGAAAGAAAGAAAGAAAGAAAGAAAGAAAGAGAAAGAAAGAAAGAGAAAGAAAAGAAAGAAAGAAAGAAAGAAAGAAAGAAAGAAAGAAAGAAAGAAAAAGAAAGAAAGAAAGAAAGAAAGAAAAGAAAAGAAAGAAAGAAAGAAAGAAAAGAAAGAAAGAAAGAAAGAAAGAAAGAAAGAAAGAAAGAAAGAAAGAAAGAAAGAAGGAAAGAAAGAAGGAAGAGAAGAAAAGAAAGAAAAGAAGGAAAGAAAGAAAGAAAGAAGAAAGAAAGAAGAAAGAAAGAAAGAAAGAAAGAAAGAAAGAAAGAAAGAAATAAGAAAGAAAGAAAATAAAGAAAGAAAGAAAGAAAGAAAGAAAGAAAGAAAGAAAGAAAAGAAAGAAAGAAAGGAAAGAAAGAAAGAAAGAAAGAAAGATATAAATATAAAATTAAACAGAAAGAAAGAAAGAAAGAAAGAAAGAAAGAAAGAAAGAAAGAAAGAAAGAAAGAAAGAAAGAAAGAAAGAAAGAAAGAAAGAAAGAAAGAAAGTTAAAGTCCAGAGCAGTGTCTCCTAAACTTGTCTTAGACGCGAAGCCTTTATTTAATTAAAATTTGTCCACGGCGCCCTAACCTAAGTAAAAGCATTACTATTTGTATGTAAGAGATATTTTTAAAAAATTAAACCTATACCTTAGAATATTTCGTGGCGCCCCTGTGAAGAGGTCGCGGCTTCCTGGGGCGCCCGGCGCATAGTTTGGGAATCACTGGTGCAGAGGATGGATTTTATGGCACCGGGTTTAATTCCAACAATAGTAATAGTTAAAAGTACTACTACTGCTGCTGCTGCTAGAGCTACCATTACTACTCTTTCGAACTGTTTCCCCTTTTTCCTTCTCCTGTTGATTTCCCTGCCCTGCCTCTGCATCTGTCTTTCTTCTCTTTCTTCCTCATCCTTATCCCTACTATTTCTCTTCGGTATTTCAAACAATTGCTAAGAGACTGCGCAGAACACACACAAACACACACACACTCACACATACATACACACACACCATATACAAACGTTTATATTCCCCCAAGAACTCAAAATCGAATGTATGCATAAGTGTGTAAATTAAACGCACCAAAACCACAAAGGACGTTCAAATTGTCCATGCGCATTTTTTGTAATGATCACTGGTTAACTAAAAAGACAAAACCCCCCGTCGTGCATGAACGGTCGGTTATCTAATTACAAAGAAACGCATGATGCTTACATTGGTATCAAAGACTTAATGATAATTTACTAGACCGCAGTAAGTATAGAATTTCCCATTGTTGTGCGAGTAACTAAATATCCTGTCTTGTACACATTTATGATGTTCAGAGGTTCAGACTGCACAAAAGCAAAACAGTGAAAACATAGGAAAATCTGTTTTTTTTTATTTTAAAACCACATTCAGTTTTTTTAAAAATCTGTTTATAATGTATTTCCTGGCTTCTCGGCCTATCACTCTATTTACAATTTTTTTTAATGTGATTAATCTTTTACTTCAAGATGTTTTATTTTGTCGGGGAAGATATTAGTTCTGGGAATGTATATTTAAAAATAAATAAATAAATATCTATAAACATAAAGTGTTGATTAAATATGTCGAAGAATATCATAACCATTAGTGAAGGTGGTTGTTCACCTTATCATTTTGTATCATGCAGTGACTTAACTGCACGTTCGTCGGGTTTGAACCAAGGATCAACATCATGGCCCAAGAGCAGTAACCCATAAGTGCTCCATTCTACTTTTAACTCAAGCCTGTGTCTGAAGATTCTCAGCGCAGTGCACGAACACCGTAGCAGCGGCGAGGATCCTTAACTACTTTTGGAAGATTTTAACTCAAAAGTTGCGCTTAAGCAGCGCCGTTCGGCTACTCTTTTCGATTTTCAACTTTCAGGAGATTTTTACGTGCTCAGCAGTAAACACGGGCATCCGATCTTACTACCCAGAGACAAGAGGAAACTATAAAAAAATCCACGTAAAAAAAAATCCCACCTTTCACCGGGACCTGAGCCCAGGACTTCTAGCACTCGAGGCGAACGCAATGCCTAGAGTCCGCTCAGCTTCCAGACACATGACATGTTCTACAGTGATCTAAGCCCTTGAAACTGTGTCTATATAAGAGAGTGTAGCAACAACTCCGCCATAGATTTGACATGAGATCATTTGATATCTTCATGCTGATGGCTGCCTGAATTGGATCTCTATTTTTTCAAATCTTTAGCCATCATTGTAATGGGATAATATTCTCCTTTCGATCAATCTTTCCAAGTTTTTCTCATTAAAATCGGCGTTTTGCACTGGTTTGCCTGTCTGATCTTTAAGATAATTAATATGTAGCATATGTATTGTTTTTACAAGAAAATGTAACATTTCGAGGTAGTAATGAGACATACTATGATTTTGTCTTTGTTGTTGACATATCTATTTAGCACATAAGAGGCGGAAACACAAGCTAAGACAGCGTGGAGTGTGAATAGCAAGGTGGCGTAACATGGTAAAGCAGAATAAAAAATGAAAACAATTCCTTCTTCATGCGCACACAAGCAGGCAATTCTTGCTGTTCGTAAACTTCTGTACTTTGTTCTTGATTCAGAACTTAGTATTTTGTGCATATCCGTTTTACAGATCTGTCCTAATTGTACAAACACTGTTGGTCCCTCGTCTATCAGGCGAACGTAATCTGACTTTAAAGGAAACAACCATAAGTAGTCGCCTTCAATAATATGTCCATAGGTGCTCAGATCCTCCCCTCAGTATGAACCCCAACGTCCGAGAGCTAATAGTACCAGTTATAAAATGTCATAAATACTTCAAAATAAAACTGAATCAGAAAGTACTGAGCATAAAATACACTAGGATGTTAAAATGTGATAAAAGACTCAATAGAGAAACATCAGCCAGTTGTCTGAACGGACACTCCACCATTGACCTTTATAACCAAAACAAATGTATTCATTGATTCACTGCGACCACCTTGAATGAATGTCAGTAGGTGCAATTGAAGACTACTTGGCAATGATCAAATTTACTTCATGCTGTCTTTCCACACCATACGATTCTGGCCAGAGAGAATGTGGTGTTGATAAACCCTGACGTATCCCATGCAAACGTTCTTATCTTGGGTACACACACACAACAAAAAAAAAACCTGAAAAATACAAACCGAACGAAAAGCAGATGAGCGAACTTTACAATATAACAAACACAACAGAAATGTGAACGTTGCGCGTATAGAGCCTTTATAAGCACACACATAATTCAAACACAATCACACGAATACACAAAATTTCTTACATGATGTCTCGAAGCAGCCACGATAATGGTCCCCCAGTGGATTGGAGTGGGAAAAAAAAAAACATGTCTGCTGTGCATTGATCTCGGATTCACCATCATGACAGGCGGCAGAACTGACAACTGTGCCTCTGATTTTACGTCCTTCCCCACAATCGTTTATTAACAACAATGTGTCACTAAGTCTTTATTTATAGCTGCCATAGTGTAGAGGTTAGATTCTCTCTTGTCCGAGGAACGTCTTCGGTTCCAATCAGAATAGAGTTAGATTTGTCCATAAAATTTTCTTAAATCATAGGTCGACCCTACCTATAAAAAGTACTGGGTAAAAATCTTGGAGGTAAAGGCGGAAGGTGTGATGCTGACGCATCACCAGTTTACTGCAGATTGGTCTATAAAATATAAGTCGAGCCTCATATACCCAATATTATCATATAGCAGGTCCTTTGCAGAACGTCGCTCTCATCAGTCTGCCTGAAAGATACTCGGTTTCTCGCTAGCTCTTATGCCTCAAGTACTTTTCATATTCAAGGAGTCACTTATATCCTGTGCCCATTTTTGTTTCAGTCGGCCGAAAAACCTCTTTCCTGGTACCATGCATTCTGTAATTATTTCTTTTAAATCCCCTATGGCGCTTTATATGACCAACATATTTTAACTTCTGAAAACAGATGCTGTTTATTAGCCAATCTTCCTTGATGTTCAGATCTTTTCAAATGTCAGTATATCTTCTCGTCTTTCTCCATAGTATTCTGAGAATCCTTCTACAGCATTTCAGCTCAAAAGCCCTCATGTTAGTTTTTTTATTTGGATATGGAGCTAGTCCACCAATTACATCCAAATGTTGCTACAGGTAAGATGCATGCTCTCAAAACTGTGATTTTCATTTCCTTGCTGGTGCTTAACCACAGACTTTTAATGCTGTTTAATCTTTGCATTGCAATGGCCATCCTACTTTTGGGATATAGCTAATGCACTAATTTAATCTAAAAAAAAAAACAAAAAAAACTTTAATTCACTTCGCTTACTTGATACGTTTAAGCACGTGGGTACCCCAATAACATCAGATCAAGTTGTATTAAGAAGTCAAAAGTAGAATAACCCAAGAAGGCGGCATTTCACAACACGAAACATATTGTATGCGTTCCTTCTGTGTCAGTCGAGTAGAGAACGAGAATTCATAAAAGCTGTGTAAATTATATCCTAATATAGAGGAGTGAATCATTGGCATTTGGTAGGTTAGTGAAAAATTATTAATAGTGCTCTTGACAGAGCTCATTAACAAACATTACATCTCCCCCCGACACTTCGATGAGGTACAAGGTGGAAGAGAAGAAGAAGAAGAAGTGAAATATTATTTGGAAGCTGTGGAGATGTGGTTTTACAAACAAATGATAACAATACAATAAACAGATAAAAAGAGAAATAAGATGACTTGGGGGGGGGGGGAAGATCCACGAAGAGAACTGGTTACTTACATAAAAAATAGACAGTCTACAGAATATAGTGTGGGTGGTTAAGAGAAAGAGAACAATGAGAGGCATCGCGGCTGTATGAAAATTTGAGGGTAAGAAAGGCAGTTAGAGACTGAGAGAAAATGTGAGGGCAGACTGACATCACGGCATGGAAATTGATCTGTAGTAGAGTTGATTGAAAGTACACAAGACAGAAGCTTGTGGACAGACTTGAATACCAACACCACACGTCATGGACTTGAGGAAAAAGAATTCTATAATGCTCAGAGGGTTTGGGGATTGACAAAGAAAACGAGAAGAAACTTTGAATGTTACCAGCTTGGTCATTAGATACAGTTCATTGTAGTATTGTTAGCAAGCAGGATTGTCACTTCTACTGTAACAGATAGTTTTGTGTGGAGAGTCAAGTTCGTTGTTACAGACAGTTATTTTCGCGATGTCAGACAGATGTGTTATGTCTACGGACAGTTGCCTGTCCTCTGAAGGCGTCGGAACCTTAGGGCTCGAGGAAAAGGGCTATCTCTCCTCCCACCACCCCATCACATCCCCCAAAATTTCTAAGAGGCCCAGGTATCTTTTTTTAAATTTCAAACAATGTCTTGAAATTCTCCAGGAACAGTATATGTTTATGTATTTCATATTGTTCTAAGTATTGTAGTTTGCTATCCAAAAATTGAAATGCCAAAAATTTTGTGTAAGAGTTTACAAGAAATCTGGAACAAAGCAGAAATCCAACAGAAGGGGGAAAAGGGTACTATTATTAAATAACCAAAGAAAGGAGATCCAGGAAACGGTAACAGCTGGAGAGGTATCACATTGCTATCAGTAACCAATACAATCTTCAGCCGGATAATTCTTAAAAGAATGACTCAAGCATTTGATAGTACAATAAGGCAACAGCAAGCAGGATTCAGAAAGGGGAAGAAATAATGTATTGATCACATCTTCACGCTAATTCAAATAACTGAACAAAGAAACGAATGGAATAGTGCAGTTTATATGAACTTTGTGGATTTTGAAAAAGCCTTTGATTGACTGCATAGGGAATCACTAAGGAAGATTTTGTGCCACTATAGTGTACCACAGAAAATAGTAAATTTGATTACAGCCATTTACTTAGAGTTTCAGTGCAAGGTAGTTTGTGATAATCATACAACAGAAAGTTTCTTTGTCAACACAGGAGTCAGACAGGAATGCATACTGTTCCCTTTTTTGTTCAATTGGACCACTGACTGGCTGATGAAGGAAGTTGAACTATATAAAAAAAGAAAGAGGCATCAGGTGGTCACTCGCCTCTATTATAGAGGTTTTTAACTATGCAGATGACATCTGCCTTATATCAAGCCGTCATGTGAACGCTCAGAAAAAAGATTGAAAGACTTTCAACAACAGCCTTTAAGATAGGACTGGAAAAAAAAACCGCCAGTGAAACTAAAGAAATGAGAAATAATTACAAAACAGAAAATCTAATTATCTTCAATGATGAAGCAATAGAGGACGTTGAAGAATTTATATACCTCGCAAGTAAAGTTACTCCAGATAGAGATCCTGAAAAAGATATAACATCAAGAATAAACAAAGTAAATCAAGCGTTTGTCATGCCTAACAATATATGGAAGTCACAGGGATTTAGTTTAAAGACAAAACTCAGAATATACAAGAGCAAAATTTTAGGAATACTATTATACAACAGTGAATGTTGAAAAATGACAGAGGAAATTATACATAAACTTGAGACTTTTCAAAATAACTGTTTCTACGAATTAGTTAGTTAGTTAGTTAGTTAGTTGGGTTATCATCATTGCACTCCGGACATGTCCATAGGTGCTCAGATCCTCCCCTCAGTATGAATCCCAACGTCCGATGGCTAATAGTACCAGTTCTATGTTGATTAACAAGTTCTTCTGGACGTGTCCGGTGGTGCGTCTCGTTTTTTGCTGTGCCGATCTTAATTCCCAAGTCTGCCATTCTGGCGAGTGATGTGGATTCACTGCCACCAAAAGTCCTCTATCCTTCCCATTTCTCTGAGGGAGGGCATTGATAATATCAGCATGATCCCATAGGCCGACCGTCCCGGTAGTGATAGCGGATCCAGCAAACCTGTCAGCTCTTTCATTTCTATCGACGCCTGCGTGTCCCGGAACAAAAATAAAGGTGACTCCTCGCACAGTGGACTTCTGAATTGATTCAAAGCCATTGTCTTCGCACTGGAACCTGCCTGAAACCCTCCGGATCATACTCATTGAATCACTGAGTATACATATGCGGGTGTATTTTTGTGTTTCAAGCCACGGGCAAACGCTTGCGTCACTGCCATCACCTCCATCGTCATGCTGCTGGTTGTCATGGAGAAGGCGCCGTTGGCTTCTTTGACTGTTCTGCCCGCTGAGCGTGCTGTAAATGCCCATGCGCTTCTTCTTTGGCGTATAATGATCCGTCTGTATAGATTAGTGCATCTGCTTCGTCTGAATTTTCACCGATGAGAGCGTTGACCTCTGCATTAACAGCAACAGGATTATCTTCTCTACATCGCCTGTTGAGTGTGACAATACAGGAAAATGTACAAATAAACGCCTGAGGCACAGGTATCCATTCTGCACCAGGTATGATGTCGGTTAGGCTGCATATTTGCCTAATAACATCTTCTGCCCGACCTAGCCACGATTTTCCCCTCTTCAGTCTGTCGCCCTTTTCACTAAAAAGCGCTTGATGCAGTGGGTGTTTCTTATCAGCCCATATTTTGAGGTATGCCCGAGCCCTCTACATCCTGATCCTTTGGTTCATTGTTGGAAAGTTATATTTTAGCCAAGCAAGATCACAAATGAAGAAATGAGGGGGAAAACAGAATGTGCAGCACTGGCAAATGTTAAACAAGGAAGACGATGGAGATGGTTTGGACATGTTTGCAGAATGCATTGTGACACTCTAGCAATAACAGCTCTCCGGTGGACAGCAGATGGGAAACGTAGACATGGACGATCTAAGGAAACCTTTAGAAGGACAGTAGAACGGGAAATGTAGAAATGTAAACTGACAAGGGATACCATGGGCCAGCAGAGAAGCAGCAGAACCGGCAGCAATGGAGATCGCTTGTGAATGCCTTATGTGTCAACAGCTACTTGAAGAGGATATTGACATAGACAGATGGACAATTTCAATTATAATACTAGATAAATAATTCTGCAACAGTATGCAATGCAAGCACCGGGTGTCTTTTGTACATCCCAGATTTACCCATATGGCTTCATTCTGGGATGCGTTCAAGTTTTATCAGCTGACTCTTTAATATAGTCAGCATTCCAAAACCATAATCTATCACAGACAGGATCACATACTAGAACACTGCGAACAGCATTCTTTGTTCCATGTCCCTTGCTGCCCTAATCTTGAGATCATAGAGTCCTTTTTGGCATTTTACTGAAACGGCATCAATATTATGAGCAGAAAAACTGAATTGCAAGACCTCATGCAACAATAGAAATAGACAGAGAGCGGAGTATGCATTACAAATAAATATTCAAAGGTATTGCAAATCATATTTTGTCTCTAGTTGCGTATCCTTTAAAGGACATTGCAGAACCAACCATAGCATGTTGGCTATTGTGGTTTTTTTACTTCCCGGGACTGCACCCGGTACCCACTCAAGGCTGGATGGACCTAGGAGCCAAGGTCATTTTAAAAAAAAAAGTCCGGCTACGTAAGGGAGTGAACCCACGACCTTCCGATCCGCACACCAGTTCTAACCGCTACGCCACGGTAAGTCCCTCATAGTGATTAATGTTGTTTATTTATTCCCTTGTAGACATACTTTTCAGGTCGAACCAAGCCTTAAACAAATATCAGTAACGTCCTGGAAAATATTGGCGGCCCGTGTGGTGTTTATCCCCCACCAAGTGGCCGATTTTTGACTCTATAAAATATAGGTCGTGTGCTGTATGCCTGTGCGGCTGAAAGTGTGGAAAAGGGGGTGTAAAAAACTTGTTTACAAAGATACTTTTTATATGTCAAGATAAAGCATTTGGGTTCATTATCCGCAGAGCT
>CAJHNH020000102.1:0-142500 GCA_905116865.2 Candidula unifasciata
TGGCTTCCTGTATGGTGCTCTTGTTTGACCGCATCTATTTTAACGTGCTATTCTTGCAGTCTAGTCTTGGTTGTAAATTCAGTCATCACTTAGTTCTCACAAAGGAGATGACTAAAAACAGCAAGAAGTCAAAGATAAAGTGATTACTAATGAATCGACAACATAGCACATCAGGCATCTTCCTATAATCTAGGCCAGGGGTTCTCAAACTTTTGTTTTCGCCGCTTCACCCAGTTTGAGAACCTCTGATCTAGGGCCTAGATGCTGAGTTTGACACAGCAAATGTATCAAGGTGAAGATGTTGACTGTTCCACTAGCACACTGATTATACACACGTGGTATCTTTCCTCTAATACGTCCTTCAAGGCCAGATCCACAATTATTTCGAAATTTACACAATATTACATTTTATATTTCCTTCCACGGTCTTGTGTATATTTCCCTTGTCAGTACCAGTGTTTCTATAGCTATCGTTTTTGTAGTCATACAATCAGCTCTTTCATTTCCTCTGACTCCTCCATTTTCTCGGCAGTATGCCCATGTTAGTTCTTGTAATGTTGAAGCTTGGTATTTGCTGATGACACTTTTGTCTATTTTGAACTGTGCGCATTCATAAAACAAATACATATAATCAGTAGGTTCAATATGAAGTCAAACTGTCTTATTTGTTGTCTCTTGGCCGTTTTCGTCCTTCAGCAGTAATCCTTGGTGGTGTGACATGTTGAATGTTAAATTAAGAACAGGCATCACAGCAGTCGGGACACTCCCATAAGTGCTCAGTCCCCATCTTCAGCAGCAAGCGAAGAGTTCCAATTCCGATGGTACCAGTAGCCGTCTGATTATATATCCGTCTCATCCTTACTCTGACTGTTGAGCGTCTGCCAGATTCCCTGGTAACTTTTCTCAGAGCCATTCTCCTTAGACGTAATGATCTATCTGCGCCTCCGCACTGTTCACTCGCTCCCAAAAGGCCCTTGCAATATCTAACTTGTCATACATCAATTTACTACCAAGTGGTGCAGAGCCAGCCAGTCTATCTGCCTGCTAATTTTCCAACACACTGACATAACATGGATAAAATATCCAAAGGACTATGCGATATGTGTTAAGCAAATACACTATTCCAGCCAGCAGGAATTAGTTCACTTTTATTGCCCCAAACATCGATTCTAGATTGTATGAATAACAGCAGACGACAGCGTGGTCTTCTTTCTCTCGGATACTAAGGCGGGTTTACAAGCTATTGCCCCCCATACCCCCTCCACCCGCTTCCACCAAGTCTAAAACTTAAGGCAGCAGATGTTTATTTAGGCTCTTGAAGATGACAGTGTGTCTTGCAGTGGATTCACAGGTCGTCATGGCTTCAAAGGCAATGAATTAGCAAACAGTAAAAAAAAAAAAATTCCGAAAAAAAAATATTTGCTAAAGAAACTGTGTTGTGTTAAATTAGTATTTTCCTTGTAGAATGCACACGAATTATGTAAAACGCACGTGCCTAAATGTATAATACTTGAAATTCTTTGGGTACTCACGAAAAGTACTCCACCCCCCCCCCCCCCCCACCCCCCCCCATATTTCTTTAAAAAAACGAAAACGGTAAACTACCAACAGACGGAGCCAGTTTTTAAATTATAAAAACTCGTGCCCTCTCAACAATGAAGTTTCGCAATAACGCCGTTATTGCAGTCTTTAGCAATACTGCGCAAAGTCATTCATCAGTTTCACTGTGAGACTCTCATTCATACGGTTGTCCTTACAACATGAGAACAATTCGTGTATGTGTGCTTGTTTGTATGTGTTCATGTATGTGTATATGTATATCATCATCATGTAGCAGGTCCTTTGCCGAACATCGCTCTCATCACGACCTGCCTAAAAGAAACTCAGTCTCTCGATACTTCTCCCGCCTCGAACACGTCCATATTCAAGAAGTCACTTAAATCCTGTGCCCATCTTCGTGTTGGTCGGCCCCTGCCTCTCTTTCCTGGCACCGTGCCTTCTGCTATTATTTTTCCTTTCCGCCATGGTGCTTGATATAACCATAATATTTCAGCTTCCGAGACATGATGCTGTTTACTTGCTAATCTTCCTTGATGTTCTTCTGATCTTCTAAAGTGTCAGTATTTCTGCTCTTCTTTGTTTATGGCATTCTGACAGCACAAAAGGCCCTAATCTTTTTCCTAACTCTTTCAGTCACAAGACGTTATTTAGTTAATTTCCCAAATCAAAGACAGCTATAGTTAAAATTAATGTATGCTTTGGTCCGAAGGTTTTCAAGATAGAGACACAGTGGAGCTGAATTAGTTAAAACTAAAAAGTCGGACACAGAGGGTAGTACAATTTTTGCCTGTGAGAGAAGACGGTAAGAAATGTATTGTATCATGCTTTGATTCAGAAACATATTTTTGCTGCTTGGTATTGAAAGAGTTAGGAACCAGGAGAAAGTCCACGACTAACGTCTGCATGCTGCTACAGAAAAAATGCATTTTAAATTTGATTTCTTGGCTAGTGCTTAAACAAGACTTGCTGTTTAATCTTTGTATTGCTATGGCCATCCTCCTTTCTGTTGACGTCTGTCGAAAAGAATCCATTGTTATTTATTATTACTTTTATTACACATTTTTTTTTTTAGTTTGCCGTTTGCTGCATTGCTGTAATAAGCATTTCGAGCCACACGTCCGACTTCTTTAGATATTTTGTTGTTCACGTTTTCCATCCCTGTCTTATCCCATTGTTTTGTAAACTTACTTTTCTTATGCTTACAATGCCCATTTTTCATCTCGTTTTCTCTTTCTGTCTGTCTATCCTTTTTCTTTCTTTGACTGATGTTTTGTTAACCCCCACTTTTTTTTCTCGCTTTCGTTAATTTTAATCCGTCTTCTCTTCTTAAATTCTTATATTTCTCGCTCCTTTTCTCTTGCACCTCTACATTCAGTGCGACCGTAAAGATGTATTGGATTTATTTATTCTTCACCATCACGTCTTCCTTTATGTTCTCAGTTATTCTCCTTCTTCTGATTGTCCTTTGCTTCCTTTTTCCTGATTTGCTGTTTTTATTTCATTTTTCGCTTCAAGTAATTTGCTCTTTGCTTGAGCCAATCCTCAATGTAAACGTTTAACTTCTTGAGACGTCATTCACTTATATATATATATATATATATATATATATATATATATATATATATATATATATATATATATATATGTGTGTGTGTGTGTGTGTATGTGAATGTATATATATGTGTGTTTGTGAATGTGTGTGTGTATATATATATATATATATATATATATATATATATATATATATATATATGTATATATATATATATATATATATATATATATGTGTGTGTGTGTGTGTGTGTATATATATATATATATATATATATATATATATATATATATATATATGCACGTGTGTGTGTGTGAATATACATATGTGTGTGTGAATGTATACATACATACTTACATACATACATACATACACACACACACATACACACACACACACACACTGACCGACCGACCGACTGACCGACCGAGCGACCGACCGGCCGGCAGGCAGGCAGACAGACAGAGAGACAGACAGGACATACTGGCATATAGACATTAAGGCATATAACTATGTAGACAGAAGGACGGACAGACAGGAAGGCAGACAGTGAGAGGCGGACGAACAGAAAGGCAGACAATGAGAGACGGACGGACAGGTAGGCAGACAGTGAGAAGCGGGCGGACAGACAAACAGAAAGGGCATTATCTACAACTAACAGCACGACCTAGAACTACAATCTGCTCTGTCTTCTATATACACTTTGAGTAATCTCCTAGATACAGTGGTGAATATTAAAACAGGCAGCGATAAAGTCCTGATATGTGACAGGTTGAAAGTCTGTGCTAGGATTACTGTAAATAAACAGGTTAGGATTGCGATCGAATCTTGCGCTAGACATAACATCCAAACAGGCAGACCCCCTCTCAATATGAAAACTGTCATGGCTTTGGCTGGACCACCATGCTGTATCGATCGGGCCAGGCGTTTCTGGCTTTTTCAACCTAACAAAGTTAATTGTCTTCGGCAGACTTTTTAGGCTGCGGAGAAGCTCATTTTGAGGTTGGCATTTCTATGGAGTCTTTGGTAAAAGAGTTCGTTGACATAAGAGACTTCGGGTTGATAGGAGGGTTACGAGGTTGGATAAGGTTGATGGCGGTGATAGATGGTTGGTTAAGGTTGAGAAAAGTTTGGGAGGTTGGTTAAGGTTGAGACACGTGACAGAAGGCTGGTTAAGGTTATAAAATGTGACAGAAGGCTGGTTGAGGTTGAGGAATGTGATAGAATGGTTGAGGTTGAAGAAAGTGAATAGAAGCTGGTTAAGGAATGTGACAGAAGACTGCTTGAGGATGAGGAATGTGATAGAAGGCTGGTTAAGGTTTAGAAACGATAGAAGGCTGGTTGCGGAATGTGACAGAAGGCTGGTTGAGGTTGTGGAATGTGATAAAAAGCTGGTTGAGGAATGTGATAGAAGGCTGATAGAGAAAAGTGACAGAAGGCCGGTTGAGCCTGGGTAATATTTTTCTTTTCTTTTATTTTATTTCATACTCTTATCAATATCATTTATGTATCATTAACATTTGTATTTCATTTTTTCCAACTATTATATTATATATTAAAATATTACTTTTAATTGTTTGCGACTATATTTTTTAGCCATCGTTTATTTTAGTTTATTTTATTTATTCCACACTATATTAAAAAAAAAAAAAAAAAAAAAAAAAAAAAAATACGTTGCTCACGTCACTCCTTAGAGATCTGTATACTCTCCTCTCCTCGTTGTTATTTTGGTGTGGTTTGACAAAGGCTGCTGTCGCGCGCCCACGTGGGTAAATACACTGATATAGTGAGGGTGTGGGTTTGAACCTTAACAATGCCCACCCACGTGAGAAACTAGACTATTATCTAAGCTATGTTGATCCTAGACAGTCCTGGATAGCCAAGAAAACAGCGAGTGGCTCGTTCCATGAAATGAAAGTTGCTGTACTTGTATCCACAGGAGTAGGAGAAGGGATAGATAGATTTCTGGATACACCCACTATGAAATAATCCAGGTGCTCATTTAACCCCTCCGACTGCTCTCCTCTCCTGGCATTACTTAAAAGCCCCCATCAAGTGATTTAAATATTTGTTAGCTGAAGTAAACTAGTATGCACAAAGACACTTGAACCTAAGTACACAATTTACTTAACTCTGTTGTAACAACATCAAAAAGATTTATTTAATAAATCTGACTAAAATAAAATGAACTTGTTTAGGCTAGTAGAGTTGGGATGATGTTATAGATGACATTAAAGTTGTACATAACTTAGCTCATCCGGACAGTTCTCGGCTTGAGACCCTGCCTATCTTTTCCAGTTTGTCGTCCTCACTGCTTTCTGCAGGTCGTTACACTCGACGGTCGGCAAATAATGGATGCCTACTAGTCCCTGCCCAATGTGGGAACTGGAGAATGAAGAAACAAGCGCATATTTGTAGTATCTGCTCTAGATGTACACTAAGCATGTATATTATACTAACATCAAGCATGTTTATTTAAATAAAACATTTCATCTCTCCCTCATGCTCACATTCACTCCTGTCCAATTTGGAAGGGCTTATGTCTCACATTCCAACTGTTACATCTTCTGCCTTCCTCTACACGTCCTGTAATGATAGTCAAGTCTTCTACGTCAGGTGCCATCTCTCGTACAGACTCAAAATGACAATCAGTCAGACAGAACCAGTTCTGGAATCTATGCTTGGAACAATCGACGCGCCCAGAAAGCTAACAATATTTCTGAGGTGAATCGAATAAGAAATCTCGTGGATTTACTCTCCGGGATCAATCTCCGCATTTGCCTCCCGAGAATTGAACACATTTCAGTGTGTAAGCTGTATGTAATACAGATTCACATTAACCACACGTGAAAAGATTGCCAGTTATCTTCACGCTTGTGATTTCAAAAACATGATAGTTCATTAAATTTCAATGGTAACATCAACATTTAAGTTTTACAACATTGAAACACATGTGCACGAAAAACCTTCATGACACTATGAAATAGGAAATAAAGCAATGTGACAGTGCCCTACGAGAATGAAGAAATGTCCGCCTAGGAGTACTACAAAGTGATGAAGACACACACTTGAGTAAAAAGACAGTTAGATCTCTATCATAAAATATAGATTTGAACCTAATTTCGATCTTACCTGGAAAAATGAAACCACGATGCCAAAGGTTCTGTCTCAAGCTTAGGTTAAGCCCAACAGATGGCATGTGCTGGACAGGATCTCATTTACCAGACCTTAAGTTCACCACTTTATAACTTTTATCAAGCTCCTCCTACATTACGCCTAAAATCATTCTCATTCAAGGATATTACAGCTCCTCCCTGTGGGTAAGTTTATTCGCTGTCAGTCAGTGACTGTACAACAATTGTTTGAATTCCCACTCTAGGATCTCCTGGTCAATTCATCTGACCAGAGCAAATAAGACAAGTCACACCTCTAGTCTACTTCACCTGTCATCACAATAAAATCCGACTTTGTCAATTCTTCTGCCAACACTTTCCGCTCACTGTGTCAATAGAGACCGTCGGACCTGCCGTCGAGTTAGGTAACCTCAGGGGGAATTAAACACAATTAGCCGGAGTTATCTGTTCCTGAAGGTCTGGCAGGGGGAATAACTATCTGACACCAACAAATGGTGTGCAAATCTCCAGTCAGTATGTCTGCTTGGTCAGTCTTATCTCTGTACCTTAACACTTAACATCTGGGAAAAAGTTGTAGTGTGTGATATCGCCAACATCCCAGGAGAATTAAATGCTTGTTCATTTCGCCTACTTAGATTAAGGATGTATCCAAATCCCTATTTTCCTGTATACTTTCAAAATACAAAGAAAAAAAAGTAGGTTGAGGAAAGACATTCTGGAGTCACCGAGCGTATTGTCACAGCTGCCTGGCCGAAACGTTACGTTATTTGTGTTGTTTTGTGCACGGTTTTTTTTTTGCTGTCTCATTTTTTTTAGCTTTTTAGTCAAATTTCTCTGGAATTCCTTGTATCAGCTTGACTGCAGTCACCCCCATATTTTCACCTAGCATAGTACGTAAACATTAGACTACATTCCCTACGTGAACGATAAATCAGAAGATTCTAGAGTTTACAGCCGGTGAACGCGTGAAGAAAAGAACAACTAAAAAAACACTAGTTCGAAACCGCGAATTCGTATATTGGCTCTCCAGTAACCAACAGTTGGAGTCATTAACACGCCTTGCGTACTTGATATGTATGAAATTATCAGCTTTGTGACATGGAACAATTTCGGTCAGTTTTGTAGATCTCGGTCCTGAAATCTCAGCAGACAAGAAATCATATTAACGTATGACCGAATTGTTCCCAGCTCACTTGTGTGATTGTGTGTGTTGTCTTTCATTACTGTCTGTCTGTCTGTCTGTCTGTCTGTCTGTCTGTCTGTCTGTCTGTCTGTCTGTCTGTCTGTCTGTCTGTCTGTCTGTCTGTCTGTCTGTCTGTCTGTCTGTCTGTCTGTCTGTCTGTCTGTCTGTCTGTCTGTCTGTCTGTCTGTCTGTCTGTCTGTCTGTCTGTCTGTCTGTCTGTCTGTCTGTCTGTCTGTCTGTCTGTCTGTCTGTCTGTCTGTCTGTCTGTCTGTCTGTCTGTCTGTCTGTCTGCCTGCCTGCCTGCCTGCCTGCCTGCCTGTCTGTCTGTCTGTCTGTCTGTCTGTCTGTCTGTCTGTCTGTCTGTCTGTCTGTCTGTCTGTCTGTCTGTCTGTCTGTCTGTCTGTCTGTCTGTCTGTCTGTCTGTCTGTCTGTCTGTCTGTCTGTCTGTCTGTCTGTCTATCGATCCATACATCCATCCACACACCCACCCGTCAATCCACATCATCACTCAGTAAAAGCATACTGTTCAATAAATCTAAACTTAGTCACAAAATCTTTTCAAAAAAATTATCCAATTTACCATTGGCGATTATTTAAATATAGACATGGGCGGAATAACATACATCTTAACATATTGCATATCTCGGCACTCTTCGGAAAACCGGACCCAAATTATTCACTGCGAAAAACATCCATGTAAGAGATCCGAGAGGTTTCGTAGTAAAAACATTTCGGGCATCATCAACAGTTTTCACTTCTGCCGGTATTGCTTGATGAATAGAAATGTTTAGACGTTAAGCTGAGCCCCGGAGAAAAGAATCGTTTTTGATACATTTAAGCGGATCTTTTTTCCTATTTATAGATAAATGCTAATAAAAAACAAAGAAGACGATGGCGGGCGGAAAAGTAAAAGAAGAGAAAAAGACGAAAAAGAAGAACAAGAAGAGCAAGACGAAGGAGAACCAGAAGAACAAGGACAAGAGAACAAGAAGAAAATGAAGAAATGGAAAGATGAAAAAGAAGGAGGGCGAAGGAAGGGAAGGAAACAGAAGAGGACAGGGGAACCTAAAAGTTATGGTAGAAGGAAAGAAAGGATTAAGGTAGAAGGAAAGACATGAAGAAGACAGAAAAAAGGAAGGAAGAAGCAGATCAAGGAAAGAAGAAGAAATTGCAGTTTTGAGTGACAGTTTTGATGTTGATGAGAAATGCCAGCTTGTGAAAAAAAAAATGGTATCAGTGAAATGTAGATGATGGGATTGTGCCAGGAAATGTTGATGCTTCCAATGTGTGTTGGTTGTGCTGTAAAACGACACGAAGTTGGGCGTCGGAGTAGAGAGATCGCTGACCTGTAAGCATGAATACATTTTACAAAGCAAGAAGCACCATGTGCATAGCATATGGGACTAAGTGTATACAGTGATGTTCTTCTTTGTCAGCTTTCCGAGCTGTTGCAGTTCGTTACTGCAAATATCAGCCAAGCCATTTATTTATGTGCCTGGTGTTCTCTTTCCAGTTGAAGGCTCGAAGTAGTTTTATGTTTGCCTGTGTATTGATAATCATTTGACGCTCTGGAATTACTGGCACCGGTATGAAAGCTGGCTCTCTTGTGAAACGGAGAGTCGACACAGGACCGGGCTGGCAACCCCTAACGCTGTAAACTTCTTCTTCGCGTTTACCGGCTGTAAACTCCAGTGGAAAGTTCCGGTTGTTCAACTGCCCTCGGACTTTAGACATGTCACAGAACCTGAGTGTTGCGTGCACATCTGTTTTACAGATGTGACTTTTTTGTATGGAGACTGTTGATTCCTTGCTTCTCACACAGATGCACTCCGACTTCGTTAAAAAAAACCCAATTAATATGCTCTTACGACATGCTTGTTATGTAGGCAGTGAGTCTTTTTTCCCCTACAATGTGGTCCCGAACTAACACGGAGATAACGTTGCATAAACAAATGGTTTTTAAGCATTACAAACGGAGAATATGGGACACAGGGCCAACTGCAAAAAAGAAAAGAGGAAGATGGAGATATAATGGAGTAAAATGATGCTACCAATGTTTACTAATGTCACGAGACGATCTCAGTGATTCCAGAAGTTAGTACTTGTAATAAGTTCTTCTGGTTCTAAAGAGACATAATTATATTTACTCTGCGCTTTATCCTAATATTGCTTTAAACCGCACGGATTTAAATTGTTTCCAGTCCTTAGTCCAGACAAAGCGACTCAGTCTTGGGTAATGTTACACAATTACACCGGGGCTAGAGAATTCCCTTTCACATGCCCATGTCATAAATGTTATCTCCTGACCAGACTGCTTTGAACAGACTTTTGATGAGACTAGGGGTGTAGGTTTGATTCTCACGCCAGTGTCATAATGTTATCTCCTAACACAGCCTGAGTGGGGCCCTTTTGAACAGGGGAATTGAGCGGACTGTAGACATTGAGGCGAGGAGAAGTTTAAAGTTTAACACGTCAGTGTAATTCGGGGTAAACTAGATTGGGGCACTTAAGAATGTTTGCTCTAGGGATGTCAGTCCATAATTGACTGACAGGCCACGTGTTAGCTAATTTGATTTGATAGGTACTTCGGAGGAGGAGCTTAAGCCATCATCTTGAGGGTTGGGTAAAAACTTAGGTTAGGGAGTTAAGCTTAGTCTATACTACCTTTTCCTAATTTGTCTGCACATTCTGCTTGAAATAGTTCTGTGAGTATTCAGTATCTCAAGTTAAGGAACTGCTAAACTATTCCTATTTCCTGTATGTTTGTGTCACATGTTTTTCATTGTATGTTTTCATGTGTATAAAATAAGATGTGAACAATGACATTTGCTATAATGAAATGTAATTATATTGTTTTCACGATCAGCCAAAATATGAGTTGGGACTGTGGGAAATGATGCCCAAATATGTGCAGGGATGCTGCTACGTTTTGTGTGCCCACCATGTGCTCACTTAATGTGTTCACCTAAACAGGGGATTTATAACCCCAGGGGGAGAATGATGGGTGTACAGTATTTACTGTCACTGAAAGATAATATTCAGGACAGCGTGCACATATATAATGTTTGAGTTTTCAGCACATAACCTGCTCCACGTGGTCATGTAATATCTATGTCAGCCAACTCGAAGTCTGAGTGAAGACGGACAACAGACTTAGAAAGTCAACTATCATGACATAGCATTTGAGGGAAGGCAGGATATGTGACGCCCCATGTAAGACAAAAGACCTTCAGACTAGACTGGAGAGGATGTGGAATATGAGGAGGAGTGATGGGCTATATCTTATTACTATATCCTATTATTATATGTTGTATTAATTTATACATGTATTCTTAGTGTAAGTCAAGATACTACACGTATGTGTTTTGTTTCCATGATTACAGCGCCCATGTGACGATCAGTCCATGAAGTAGCCTACATTGTGTTAGACTCGGCCAGCTGGGAACGAGGGGGAGAACGAGGTGGGGGCGAGAAGGAGAAACAAGCAGGGAAGAAGCGGGAAGAGGAGGAAGAGCTTGACAGTGCTCACGGCTGTCAGAGGTTCTATGAAACTTGAGTTATGTTCATAAATTGTTCATACTTTATCACCTTCATCACACCACTCTAATCCCAGGTGCTGTTCTCGCGCTGAAACAACCCATTACTATCATAACTTTAGCTAGTCACTGTTTGTGTAAACACAACAAACTGGGTATGTCAATTAACTGATTGTTAGAAAATAAAGCTGTATGTCAAGTTTTATACTACATGTTTGTTAAATTCCAAGTGTATTCAATCTTACCTGTTTTCTAAACTGATAGATAGAAGTACATTTGGTGGGGGCTCAATAAATAATATAATAATTCTTTAATTATTCATAAAAACACCGGGAGAAGGTAGATGACGGAGGAATCACTTGCCCTGTCTAATAATTCATTAAGTATGATAGACATCTAAAATTCCTTGCCTTCTCTTGTGGGTACCAAGTTCAGCTAATGTTAATATACTTAACGAGCCAATATGGCTGTTTTCTTGGATATCCAGGACTTTGTCTGAGAGCAACATAGCTCAGATTATAGTTCCGTTAATCTGGTGGAGGGAATGTGTTGAGAGGAACATTCCTACTCAACAACATAAACATTTAAACCACGCGTCACGTCACAACTAACCTGCCAGTCCTCGGATCATGATTAATGCCCGACAACCAGGCTAGCAGTCAGGGTCCACAAACTGGCCTGGAGGGTCGCGTCAACCATCATGGAGGGGTATAGTAGCGACTTTCTCGGGGTTTGAGGATGAAGATCTAATTCCCACCCCAAGTAACACGGTCATATGGAGCAAACTTGATAGTTTTTGAATGTGATTTTTTTTTTAAATCGTCGCTACAGGACAGCTGGTATGGTTTCGTGATGTTTTTCACTTACTGTCACTGTCTCCGTGAGTTCAGAACAGAGAAGGCAAACTGGTCATCAGTCACGGGAAAAGCAGAAGACAAGTGAAATGTGCAGGACAGATAAAAATGCTATCCACGAACTGTTCAAAATCGCAGCAGACATAGAACGAGAGGTGCTCTATCAGGTGTGGATACACTTGAAGGGCAGGTACATCTCTCTCTCTCTCTCTCTCTCTCTCTCTCTCTCTCTCTCTCTCTCTCTCTCTATCTATCTATCTATCTATCTATCTCTGTCCCGCTGACGGGGCATCATTGTGGGAAAACAAGAATAGAACCACTACCCCCCCCCCCCCCCAACAAGCATGTCGTAAGTGCTTACTAACTGGGTTACTCCTTCAAAGTCAGAGTACATCTGCCCGAGTGGCAAGACACAATCAACTGCACACAAGTAAATCAGTAACACGGATATACACGCAAAACTCAGGCCATGGCACAAAGCCAAAGTCCAAATGGACGAACAGCCAGGACTTTCTGCCGGAGCTTACAACCGGTGAACAAAGAAGAAGAAGATACAAAATCAGTGATCCTCAAGATCGGTCAAGAGGAACTAGACTCACATCTGGCGAGTGTGTACTCAGTCGGACAAGGAAGTTTCTCTCGGTCATGAAGTGGTTAAGGATGGCCTGATATGGCCGAAGGCAAAGATAAACACAATGCCTCGCCTTGGGTTGAAGTCAAAGACGTGGTGAAAAAGCCCAGCAGAAAATCAGTCTAGGAGTGGCACTTTGTCTGAATGTCCTCTGAAAGCCCCTCTGTCTCTGTGACTCAACATAATGTTGTTGTTATTATTAATAATGTTATGAACTTAATTAAGTCTTTTCTGCTTTGTGGCTAAGTCGATGCAAACGCATCGTAATGCTGGGGTACCGGGTTCGATCCCAGCTGCGGGCCATGCCCCTTGGGTTGGTTTCGACAGTGGTATCAGCGGGCCAACCGTCCAGGACGCAATCGCAAACTACTGGACATAAATTTGCCTAGAGAAACCACACAACAGCCAGGGATTGCTGGGGGTTGGTTCTGCAACGTCCTGTAAAGGATACGCAACTAACCTTTAACTAAGTTTTAGGTCAACCCCAGAGCATCCTCCCCTTCCCCAGAAAATGCGTGAGTAGGTTGACGGTCATCACCTCTCCCATTTTTTTCCCAACCCAAAAATTATGGGGGCTAAACCTCTCCCGCCCTCCCCCTCATATACCACAATGTTTTCTTTACGTCGGTGTGACGTTATTCATTGTTCCTTCACAGAACCCATACTCAATGCAATCTAGATTCCCCTCTAAATCCACCACCACATGACGTGGTAGAATAGGGAAACCAAGAACTGGAATCACAAAGTCCCTCGACGTTTCCTTGGCTAACACAAAAGCGGCGTATTTTCTGACTTAATGGCGTTCGGCTGAGCATGCTTAGAATGTTTATAATGGATCCGCCTGAGTGCTTGTCAGTCGTCTTTTCTGTGTGTTCTACTGTCTGTGTGAGGGTAACACTTAATGCACGCATATCTGTATTTGCATTCAGAGCTCTTGGCGTCTGCATAACTGTCTGTCCGTTCGTCAAGCTAATAGTTACGTCTGTCGGCCTGTGCAAAGTTTATTCACTTTTTCTATTCATTAAAAGAAGGAAAGGGGTGATATGTGTTTTCAATCAGTGTGTTTACTAAATAAATTGTAAAAGTTGGTTCGTTCATTCGTTCTGCTTGTGTATGTGTGTGTGTGTCTGTGTGTGTATGTGGGTGGGTGTGGGTGTGGGTGAGTGTGTGTGTGGGTGCATGTGTGTGATTGCGTGTGTGAATGGGTGCGTGAGTGTGTGTGTGTGTCTCTGTGTGTGTATGTGGGTGGGTGTGGGTGTGAGTGTGTGGTGCATGTGTGTGTGAGTGTGTGCGTGGGTGCATGCGTGAGTGAGTGAGTGAGTAGGTGTGTGTGACAATTCAGATAAATGAGGTAATATAATGTACGTCTGTGACAGAGAGAAACAGAAACAGCTACAGAGACAACACACAAGATACATGGATCCATGGTTAACAGCGATACATTAGGTAGGAACTATAGAGATGTTAGAGTCAACGATGAAACCGTTAGTACCAGACAGCACTAGAAGCCAGGTGGCAGTTACAGACACTAGAAACAAAGTAACTAGAGATGAAGAACACAACGCGACATTAAGTGTATGCAGCTATAGGGAGAAAGAACACAACGCGACATGAAGTGTATGCAACCATAGGGAGAATGAACACAACGCGACATTAAGTGCATGCAACCATAGGGAGAAAGAACACAACGCGACATTAAGTGTATGCAACCATAGGGAGAAAGAACACAACGCGACATTAAGTGTATGCAACCATAGCGAGAAAGAACACAACGCGAACCCCAAGAGTATTTAACCATAGAGAGAACTCAGCGCCTTTCAGAAAATCATTGATGTTATTTTGTAACATTGGTAGAGTATCACAATAAAGACAGTATAGACGAGAACTGTTGTTTCCAGACATTTTGTATACAAGCATCAGAGTCACGTGAGAAGCATGCAGCTAGCAAGACATCATCATCATCACCACTATTGACACGACCATCTTTCTCCTCGTCTATAATCTTCCAATCGACTCCTTGTGTAGCAAACCTTAAGACGAACCTGGGTGTGACATCAACGTACGCCACAAAGAAGAGAGCTGTGCTACAGCGGTTACATTATTTAATACTTAAGGAGTTAAAGATGTAAACACTCTTTACCTCTTGAATGTTTATAGCAGACGTTACGCCCTAAGAAGTGCCCCAAATATAAGTCATAGTCGACTCTTTCTTTAGCAAGTAATTCGTCATACGCTCGTTGCCAGAGACAGTCCAGTTCTTCTTCTGTCGTTCGTTGGTTAGGCCAGAGACAGTCCAGTTCTTCTTCTGTCGTTCGTTGGTTAGCCCAGAGACAGTCCAGTTCTTCTTCTGTCGTACGTTGGTTAACCCAGAGACAGTCTAGTTCTTCTTCTGTCGTTCGTTGGTTAGCCCTGAGACAGTCCAGTTCTACTTCTGTCGTTTCCATTTGGGTTTTCGGGGCCAATTGTGGGGAAAACAAGAATAAATCCATTGCATACCGGACAAGAATGTCGTAGGAGTCTACTAAATGGGGTAAGCCTTCGAAGTCGGTTTAAATTTGCCTGAGAGGCAAAGAACCACGAATCTGTATGCACACAGGCTAGATCTGTTAAACAGATGTGCAGTATCTAGTGGTAGTCCAAAAAAATTTGATCTGATGTCTCTTGATTTAGTTTAGCGCTGGTTTTGTCCCAACTTCTCTCCTAATATCGTCATTTCTGATCCCGCCTATTTAATTTAGATTTAGAATTTGTAGCAGTTTCATTTCTGTTGTTAATGTTTTTTCTTTCATCCTTTATGCCCACGTTTGGACTGGTAACACTATGTTGGTAAAACATATTGTACTGAATAATAAAATTACTATTAGGTATATATAAAATAAAGAAAATATACAGTAATATCACAAGATTTTCCCTTAAAAAGAACAGGGCGTTCTTTTTTGTAACAAAAATTAAAAGTAGACTCAGTCTTGTTTTTTGTTTGTTTGTTGTTTTGTTTGAAGAAACACTAGAATGTGTGACAATCGTCTGCCATGTGTGACAACAGTCTGCCATGTGTGACAACAGTCTGCCATGTGTGACAACAGTCTGCCATGTGTGACAAAAGTCTGCAATGTGGGGTGTGGAGTAATACACCTATTTGGGCAGTAATATTAATAAAGGTGGGGTGAACTGATTGGGATATTAAAATTCGATTACAAAAGGCAAGAGGAGCTTTCATTGCACTATTAAATTTGTGGAGGTCAAAAGAAATTAAAACTATTATTAAACTAAAAACTTGTAATACTAATTTCAAATCAGTACTGTTGTATGGAGCGGAAACACGGAGAACAACTAAGGCATAATAAGAAAATACAAACATTCATTAGCCGCTGCCTGCGAAGAATTAGGGGAATTTAATGGTATGATAGAATCAGCCATGATGAGGATTATCAGAGGACTAAACGAATTCCAGTGAGCCAACAGGTGAAAAAAACAAAATAATTAGAATTTCTTTGCACTGGAACACATAGGGATATAGAAATAATGGAAGACGGAAAAAAAAGAACACGTAAGGGAGCTGGAGATTGAAGCTAGAAAGATGGGGATGACAGGGGAGAGCAGAGTGAGATAGCGAAGGATAGAGGACTTGGCGTGAGTTGGTTGAGGGCCTATGCTCCACTGGGGGTTAGCAAGGCAAAAGAAGCAGAAGTCTGGCTTGGTAATACCTAGTGTGTATTGACGTCGACGATGATAACATAACATATCACATTGAAAGAGAACCAGAGGCGCCAACACACAGAAGACATTGGAGGATAGCCTCATGGACGTGGCGTCTCAGCAGGCTTAAGCGTAGCTTAAGTGCTCAGTAATAGTATTAATAAGATGCTATAATGTTTCTTGTTTTCAGTTATATTTTTAATTATGTTAAGCATAAAAAAAAAAGAACGCCTATACAAGGCTGGAATAAACACTGAGCACTGTCGCACATTTAGTGGCTAATTTTTTTTTTTGGGGGGGGGGGGGGGAGGGGTGGCTGGTGTCCCAAATACGTCATTTCTGGGCAAAACCTTTTGGCCAAGAGAGAGCTGAACACCCAGATTCCGGTGACGATGACTACATGTAAAAAACTATGCAAATTATATTCAGCTTTGTTTGATTTCACAAAAAGAACAAAAAAGGATAGAGAGCCTGTCGGTGTATTTACCAAATGAATTGTGAAACAGAAACGGCCTTGTTAGATTTGACTGCTTTCACTCGCCGTTTTTGCCACTCGGCTGTCAGCTCGGGTTTATGGTTTGTGCTTAATTTTTCACGAGGCACCAACAAATCAACCTTTCTTCTGCTACCGGTTCAGTAAACGTGCCTCATCAGTGATGAATATTGATTGTGGTGATACAGTTGATTACGTACAATCAGAGAATGAATAAGCCGAGGGACGGGGGCAAGGAGAGGTAGACAGACACAAATATGTAGGGAGAAGACAAACAAGAGATGGAAACCCACAGAAAAAAGGATTCAGACAGACAACGTTCAGAAAAACATATGGGGAGTTAGAGAGACAGATATTGAGATAGAAGGGGAAGAGAGAGACAACGAAAGACATACACGAAGAAGCAGATATAGATCAAGAAGAAGATAGAGAGAAATAAATAAAAGGAGTAGGAGACAAAGACTGCAGGCAAGCGAGCAAGAGAGAGAATGAGGTAGAGCGCAGGGAGCAAGCGCGAGAAAGAGAGAAACCGAAAAAGCAGAAAGAGAAGAAGACAGACTGTGAGCAAACAACTGAGAGAGATATATATTAAGTGTATATGAGAGAGAAAGAAAGACATATAGACGTATAGATAGACAAATACATAATACATACATACACATTCACACATATAAACACACACACACACACATATATATATATATATATATATATATATATATATATATATATATATATATATATATATATATATATATATATATATATATATGCATGTGGAAGGCATACATGCATGCATACATACATGCATAATAATTACATTCAGACAGACAAACAGACAGACAGACAGACAGACAGACAGACAGACACAGACAGACAGACAGACAGACAGACAGACAGACAGACAGACAGACAGACAGACAGACAGACAGACAGACAGACAGACAGACAGACAGACAGACAGACAGACAGACAGACAGACAGACAGACAGACAGACAGACGAGTGTCTATATTTATATATATAAAACAATGAGATGTAAAAGTAAAGGACCCTGTTCCACGCTCTCAGGCGTATTGGGCATACAAGACTAGACCTATATTCTATAGGCCAATCAGCACTCAGTGGGTGGTATGGTAAAGATGTCGCCGATTGAGATAGCTTCCCATTACCTTACCCGATACCCCATCAAGGCTGAGTAAGCATGGATGCTAAGGTAATTTCTGAAGGGGAAAAAAAGGAGAGAAAAAAAGATACCAAGGTGAACATGATATAAATGATTTAATCAAGAAGTGCACCACGGCACTCGGGAAATTCGCATTCATGCTCCATCTCCTTCCGGAGTATCCAGGTGGACAGGATATTTTGGGAAGTAATCCATGATGGACAGAACCATCACTTGTCACATTTAACCAGCATCCTCGAAGGAAATGCTTTAGGTTATAATTGTGAGTTGGTTTTGGGCGCCATATAAAACGGCTTAGCACTGGACGCCACGAATGACCTCTCATGCAGTTTCCGGCGCTGCATTAAAGAGAGTGAATAAAAGACCAACCGCCCTTCTAACTAATGGATGTGGAAGGCCGGGGGGGGGGGGGGGGGGGTTGAACTGAGGGTTAAAAAAGATGTAAATCTAGACCTCTTTAAAAATAAATGTGAGTGTTGGGAAAGGGAAGGGGGGGGGGGGTGTCTAGATCTTTTTACGGGGGCGCTCCTCAAGGTTCTTACGCCCCTAGATTCCGGCGCCCTGAGGTGCAATATATGTATTCTCGATGAAGAATTAAACCAATTCACTGCATGCAGTCTAGCTACACTTGACGAGCCATACTTAGTATGCAATCTGCAGTTATGAGCAGATTTATTCATTAATCGTAATACGGGTTTTAGTATAAAGTAGATGCAGCTAGCTCAGTTTAGTTATCTGCTAGACGACACTGGCAAGTAGGATATCTATCAAGTGAATTTTCACACACAAAAAAAGGAACTTTGTGTTTCTTTTGTTGTTCTTGCTGCTATTGCTGCTGCTGCTCTTGTTGTTTTGCTGTTGATGTAGATGTTGTTGTTCTTGTTCTTCTTCTTCTTCTTCTTCTTCTCGTCCTCTTCCACCTTCTTTTTCTTTAGTTTCTTCTTTTTCTTGTCTCCCTCGCCCCTTCTCCTCCTTCTCAATATATTTATCCTCCAATGGAGTGATGGCCCAATGTAAATGAGTCATCGTAACTATTAAATAACTACAGTGTTTCAGTGTTGCATGGCTGCTTGTATCCAAGAACATGAAAAATAAAAAAGTTAACTTGAAAAGATACAACGGCCTGTATTGTGTGCCAACTCAATACAAGCAATGTTACATTCCGAAGATCTGATGGGCGCGACGATCTCAAACCGCAGTCTTTAGACACACTGTATTGCACCCCAACCAACTCGACCAATCCTTCTTTCTGTCGCTTTGACACCAGTTTAGGTTTTCTCGTCGACTACCTCAGCCTCTTGTGTTCATCAGCAGTTGTGTGTGTGAACAGTAGCTCAATGGCTAGACATTTTCCTACCGGAGCGATGCTCTAAGGATCGAATCTGCCTCAGATTTGTTGTTAACATCGACTTCCAGATTGGCCTAATCTTCTTTTTGTAATTGCAACGTTGTGTTATGGTTTTAATTGGGCTGCGACATCTGATGCTTCGGGCCGAATTCATCCGGTCTTAGCAAACCACCAATTAATCGAAATTTTCCTCGAGTTTGTATGGCCTCAAATGTTCCCAGTCTGTTTATTTCTGCATTTTATGTACAACATAATGGAATGACCAATTACATTTGAATAATATTCGTTGTATTCTAGGCTCAACATTAAGGTCCAATGTGTTTATACATTTTTTTTTTGGGGGGGGGGGAGGGGGGAGGGTGGGGGGGGGGGGGGGGGGGGGGTTGTAGGTATTCCATAGATGTGTGTTCAAGCTGTACCACAGACATAGCTAATGAAGACACCTTTTTCAGGGATAACTAGCTGGTCATTCGTCTGAGTACACTTGTTTCTGCAGCGAGGCGGCATTTGGAAGTGACATATTTAATTCCCGAGATAATAACTGTAGCTTTTGAATTTATTTTTGTGTCTAGTGTATCATTCTATCTGTTAACATCTTTATATGAGTGTTAAGTCAATATGTGTCTTGTTGTTTTAAAAAATGGTTCTCTGTTGTCGTTCATATATTTTTTTTTTTTTAAATATAACCCTCCCCCCCCCCACCCCGCCGTTGTCTTCTCTCCCCCTTCTCTCTCTCTCTCTCTCTCTCTCTCTCTCTCTCTCTCTCTCTCTCTCTCTCTCTCTCTCTCTCTCTCATATCCGTGGCTTTGGTATCTCCAAATGCACTGGTAACTAAATCTATTTTTTAAACCGGAAACAACGATCTTAGTTCATGTGCTATTTTCACTTGTTTTCGCAAATCGAAAGGCAACCAACTCGTTTTATTACATATTCTCAACTTTCCCTGTGGCCTAAAAATAAACCTTTCTACTCCTATCTGGACAATGACGATTCTTTACAAGCAATTGCTATTGATCGTGGCGATAAGGCAGGGAACAAGGGGAAAATGGAAGGGCGGTGCAAAAAAAAAAAAAAAAAAAGTTAGAGACAGCGAGTGTTTCGTGAGGATATAGTTTATTGCCTGCAATCAGAGCGAACGTTTTAGGCAAAAAGTCATCAGCAGTTCAGAAGTAGCAGTAGTCAGAATGAATAAAAGAAAGAATCAAGAATTAACATCTCTGCACTCATGTCGTTGCCATACGTGCGACGTCCACTTCCTCAGCAGCCGACGAAAAGTTCCCATTCTGATGGTGCCTGTTGCAGCCTAACTAAAAGTACGCCTGTGTGTTCTGCTACAGTGTTTATTTATTAATCGAAAAGATCTTTCAGCCCGTCCTTTATCGTTAGTTAGCTCACAGGTCAGAGAGGAGACAGCAGCAGCTAATCTATCAGCATGCTCAAAGCCTCGTACACCCAAATATCCTGTGCTAAGAAATCAACAATGTGCTGTTTATCTGAGTCTTGTCAAGCGATGCTACTAGCTCTAAGACACCAGAGTTTATTCTCCGGCCCATTATTGTCCAAATAATTAAGATCAGACAGCGTTCTCTGAGCCTGATAGGGTTTCTTTAGCAGGCTAGCAGCAGTTATAAGCGCCATAGAAAATATTAGTGGTGGTCTGGGGGGGGGGGGGGGGGGGGGGGGGGGGCTTAATGGACTTAGGCTAAATTTGAAATAATCATAACAATAATTAGTAAAAATTTGCTGAATGATAAATGCATAAAATAATGTGTTTAAAATAATGCGCAAATTGTAAATAAATACTTAAAAATATCATTGTGATACATGATTAGGCTACCGTTTATACACATTTTGAAAATTAGAAACTGTTTTTCGGGCTGCAGAATTTAAGGAGCCTAAGTCTCATGTTCTGTCACTCTGGTGGTGGTGGTTGTGCTGGTGGTGGTGGTGCTGGTGGTGGTGGTGGTGCTGGTGGTGGTGGTGCTGGTGGTGGTGGCGGTGCTGGTGGTGGTGCTGGCGGTGGTGGTGGTGGTGGTGGTGGTGGTGGCGCTGGCGGTGGTGGTGGTGGTGGTGGTGGCGCTGGCGGTGGTGGTGGTGCTGGTGGTGGTGGCGCTGGCGGTGGTGGTGGTGCTGGTGCTGGTGGTGCTGGTGGTGGTGGCGGTGCTGGTGGTGGTGCTGGCGGTGGTGGTGGTGGTGGTGATGGTGATGGTGGTGCTGGTGCTGGTGGTGAGGATAGTGGTGCGGGTATTAGTGGTGGTGCTGGTGGTGGTGGTGCTGGTGGTGGTGCTGCGAATAAAAAACCAACACAGGACTGGTGTCATTTGCCGCTACACGCTGCGGGAAATACTGAGGAGGGGATTCGGACACTTATGGACTGAGTGCTTTGGTTCGCAATAAGAATAATCTATCGACTAATCCAGACAAATATGAAAGGGATATTTGACACGAAAGAGCAAGATAGTGTACAACGCAGAATGGCCACCCTTAGTTATATTGATGAAGAATACCCACAAGAACAATGGGTCAAAGTCTATACAGATGGGTTCGCACAAAGTGCAATTAGAAATGGTGGTGCTGGAGTGTACCTACATTTCCCAGATGGTACTAGGGTTTAGTCCAGCGTACCAACCGGGAAGTACTGCCATAACTATGATACAGAAACTCAGGCTATCAAGATTTCAACAGAAAAACTGCTAAATACCAACCTTGGCTCACAGTATGTGGTAATACTGACAGATGCTAAATCAGTACTTGAAGCACTCCAGTTTAAGAAACTACCAGAATTGCAAATACTGCTGACACAACTCAGCCTTCAGCGAAGATTTGTAATGCAGTGGATACCATCATATTGTGGAGTGCCTGGAAATGAGAAAGCTGATCAACTGGCAGGGGAAGGTGCGACAAAAGAGCAGCCAGATATACCAGTTACATACCACCAAAAGAAAAGAATCATTAAATCGTTCAGGAAACCACCAGCCCCAGCTCAAGATGACTATTTTATTATGGACAGATCAGAACAAGTCATTATCTTCCGCCTCAGAACAGGGCACAACCGATTACGTAACCACATGTACACAAAATTCATCATAGGCGTATCAGCCATGTGCACCTGTGGAAAAGTGCCCCAGACAGCAGAGCATGTACTCCAGGACTGCACCGAATTTGACACGTTAAGTCAAACCTTTTGGCCAAAAAGAACAACAATGGAACATAAACTCCATGGACCACAGAATGAACTAACAACGAGAGTGAAATTTATACAAGAGACAAAGCTGCTGATATAGAAAACCTATTTCAGGCAAACAAAAGAAGAAGAAGAAGATCTGTCGACTAACTAAGTAACTAATGCATTATGATATTATTAACTACATTAGAAGGTGACATATAATAACTTTTAAGCATGTTCAGAAGCACGTTGGACAGGGAAAGGAAAAAAGAAACCTCAATACAGACGACAACATAACTGGTCAGGTGGAGCTGTGGAACAACATACTGAAGGAGTCGCATTATTAATTAAAAAACATCAATCTTTTAGAATGGAAGCCTGTAAGTGAACGACTTTTGCATGCAAGGTTTAATTCTAGATTTTCAAAATTATATCTTGGTCTGCTACACACCAACAAAGGATGCCGAAGAGGAGACAAAAGGCAGCTTTTATGACAGTCTGCAAACAGTAGAGGACATCGAAAAGCATGATGTATTATTAATCTACGGAAACTGTAATGCTCAGGTAGGAAAGGACAAAGCAGGGGGAGAGATAACAATGGGAAAACATAGATCAGGGAAAATGACCAACAACTGAGAGAGGTTATGCGACTTCAGCCAATCTAATGACCTAGTAATTCGAGGAACACTCTTCCCTCGTAAAACAATTCATAAGGTCACATGGAGATCTCCAGATAGACACACGGAAGAACAAACTGAACATATTCTTGTAAATGGAAAATGGAGGCATTGCCTGTAAGACGTACGAGTACTTACGGATATAGGGAGTGACCATAATTTACTGATTGGAAAAATCAGACTAAAACAAAGGAAAGCTAAAATATGATGTAGGAAAATTGCAGGACACACATATCAAACAGCAATTCCAGATAGAACTCAAAAACAGATTCAGCATTTTACAAGAAGAAACATAAATGGAAATCGACAAATTTAATGAAGCAGTCAAATTAGCAGTGGAGAAAATATTAGGGTACAGGCGGTCAAAGAAAGAGGAGTGGATTTCCCAATCGAAGTGGGAGAAAATGGTACAACGGAAAGATGTTAAAAGACATGTAAGATGCAAAATCAGCCAGATCAAAAGGTAAATTTTCAAAAGAATATGTACTAAAGAACAATGGGGTTAAAGCAAGAGCAAAAGCAGAGAAATTTTCGTGTATTGGAAAACTAGTAACAGACGCAGAGGAAGCAGCAAATAAGCAGGACATAAAAACGTTGTACAACATAACTAAGAAACTGAAAGAAAGTGTGAAATCGCACCAAAATTTGCCTTTAAAAACAATGAGTATGAAAATGATAACAGCCGAAAAAGAAAAATTAGAAAGGTGGAAGGAACACTACCAGGTATTATTAAACTGTCCAGACCCACCTGTACTTGCTGACATACCTGAGGCATAGAAAGACCTACAGATAAGCCTAGAGCCTTTTTCAGAGGCAGAGGTTAGGGAGACGATTAAAGAATAAAAGGTTAACAGGGCACCTGGATGTGATAGAATTTGCCCAGAAATGCTGAAAGTGGAGGAAATTGAAACGCCAAAATCACCGTCTAAGATTTTTCAAGAAATCTGGAACAAAGAAGAAATCCCACAATAGTGGAAAAAAAGTACTATTATTAAATTACCAAAGAAAGGAGATTTAGGGAACTGTTACAACTGGAGAGGTATCACATTACAATCAATAACTAGTAAAATCTTCAGCCGGATAATTCCTAAAAGAATGACTCAAGCACTTGATAGTATAATAAGACAAGAGCAAGCAGGATTCAGAAAGGGGAAATCATGTTTTAATCACATCTTCACGCTGCGTCAAATAATTGAACAAAGTAACGATTGGAATATTGCAGTTTATATGACCTGTGTGGATTTTGAAAAGGCCTTTGATAGCCTGCATAGGGAATTATTATGGAAGATTGTGCGGCCCTATGGTGTACCACGGAAAATAGTAAATTCGATTAAAGCCATTTTCTTTGAATTTCAATGTAAAGTAGCTCGTGATAATCACACAACAGAAAGTTTCTTTGTCAACACAGGAGTCATCTTGAGATGCATACTATTTTTGGTCAGTTTGGCGATTGACTGGTTTATGAAGGAAGTTACACGAGATAGAAAAAGAGGCACCAGGAGGTCACCCGTCTGGGTTTTAGAGGATTTGGATTATGAAGACGACAAATGCCTTATATTAATCCTTCATTCAGACGCACAGGAAAAGATTGAAAAACTTTCAACAATAGCCCATGGCTTAAGAGATGACTCGAAATAAACACAGGTAAAACTAATGAAATGAGAAATAATTACAAAATATAAAATCCAATTATCTTATATGATGAAGCTTAAATAAGGAAGTTAAGGAATTTTTGTAACTCGAAAATAAAATTACTCCAGATAGAGGTTCTGAAAAGGATGAAACATCAAGAATAAACACAGCAAATCAATCATTTGCCATGCTTAACAATATATGGAAGTCAAAGGGTTTTAGTTTGAAGACAGAACTTTGAATATACAAGAGCAACATTTTAGGAATACTATTATACAACATTGAAAATGACAGCGGGAATTACACATAAACTTGAAAACACATAAACTTGAGACTCTTCAAAATAAATGTTTAGGCAGAATTCTACAAATATTTTGGCTAAACAAGATCACAAAAAGAGAACTAAAAAGAAAAACAGAATACACACCAATGGCAAATGTTATCGAAGTAAGGCGATGAAGATGGTTTGGACATGTTTGCATGATTCCTTGTGACACTCTGGCAAAAACAGCTCTCCGGTGGACAGCAGATGGGGAAAGAATACGTGGACGACCTAAGAAAACCTGCAGAAGGACAATAGAACGGGAAATGAAAGAATGTAAACTGACACGGGATACCACGGGCAGAAAAGCAGCAGACCGGCAGCAATGGAGATCAGTTGTAAATGCCTTATGTGTCAACAGCGACATGAAGAGGGTATAGAATGTTCGGGAAATATTTACAGTTAACTGAGCAGGAATTTATTGTATTTTCTGTAGCTGTGTGTACGTTGGTTCCATAAAATAGCAACTAGATACGCCAAACTTGTTTCATTAAATCTCTTCTAGGTTTATATATATATATATATATATAATATATATATATATATATATATATATATATATATATACATATATATATATATTTATATATATATATATATATATATATATATATATATATATATATATATATATATATATATATATATATATATATATATATATATCCCAGCCCGCCTCTTATTCAAAAGTGATTGATTTTGTGACCAGTCTATCTGATCGATGGTTGTGAGGGAGACATACAATTATGCCGGAAGATCAAAGATCGTCTACTAACGACCTCATTTGCCTCATTAATTGACACAATCAGCGCTTCAAAGTTGTTGTTGTGCAAGAGCTTATGTGTTAACCTCTGGGCAAAAGTCATTAGGTAAACTAAATAGAACCGTTGAAAACTAATAATAATAGAGAATAAATGTGGCTGAAATGTAGACATATACACTAGTATTAGTAAATCTAAATTGTTTGAAATATGTCCATGACGTCATCGTACACATGCTAACATTTAACTGAAACGTGCATAGAGGTTCATCATCATCGTCGTCCAGTAACACTGTGTGTCGTCGGGTCAACAGCGGCTGTTGACTTTCTGAAAAGACCAGACAGGTGACTGATAAGACCAGATAGTTGACTGATAATACCAGTCAACCTGGTGCGTCTCGAGGAGTATTTAAACCATAGCTAGACCAAGACCGGCTCCAGATGACGGGCCATTCTGCTCATGTCACCAAACCGAGATAACGATACGTTAACGCGGCGATTCTCAAACTGTGTGTATGTCGAAGGTGCCGCTGCAGTAATCAATATTTTTTTCCAAATCTGACTGACATCTGATTGCGAATTTTTGGGGAAAAAAACAGTTTGAAAAACGCTTCGTTAACATATTCTTAGCCAGGTTTGATGACGTCAGCAGCATGGCCCGTGAATTGAAACCGGTCTTGGCGGGACCCAGTCCTCTCCTGGTGTCCATTTCCTTGATAACCTGTATCCTCACCAGTTTCCGGTCTGCACCACGGGGAGGTGGGGGTTGGCTTGAGCGATCTCAGAATCGCAGCAGACTTGTAATTTTTCGCTTCACGCTTTCCTAGAAGAGCTATCTGACCCCAAAACCAGCGTGGCCACACCTTACAGTCGAAGGTTACAAGTTAGCTCGGTCGTCCAGGTATGCAGACTGCTCTAATTATGCTACCGCGACGACTTCTTATCTCACAGTACCTTCTGCAAATCCCCAAGTCGTCTTGTCCCTATCCGAACAACATCGGGTAATTTCGTGCAGCAGGGAAACCAACCCTGAGCTTCGTGAACTCAGGTGGGCCCACTCTCTGAAAACGTCTAGGAGCTCGTGGGCCGAAACGTTTGTCGACGAGAGATTATTCTACTGACGATTAAAAGATCCCTGCTGTACTTGCTCCCATGTGGAGTGTTTTCCTATAGCTGTGTATACATTACTGGACGTAGCAGAACCAACCCCAGCATTTTTGGCTGTTGTGGTTTTTCCAGGCAAATTTTACGTTCAGTAGTTTGCCATTGCTGCCTGTACGGCCAGCTCTAGTTACCACCACTGTCGAAACCAACGCAAGACAGACGAAGGTTATCGCTCGTCAAATACAAATCGCATGGAACTGAGGACGAACTGACTGACTGTTTTAGAGACGAAAGAATAGCAATGATGCACACATAAAACAAAGAGAGATATCTCCATACACCTAACAGTATCATGACATGAAATAGTGTCTTTACTCACTACACAACCCATGACTCCGTATGTTTTATGTTGACAACCGAAACAAAATAAATTGAACTACGAAAATCCTGCATGTAACGAAAAGAGACAGGATCAGAAACAACGATATCAGGAAACACATGGGAATGAATCTTAGGCTAAACTACAGCCAGGGACAACAGGCACGATGTTTCGACATGCGTCCCGACTACCGCCAGATAGTGCACCACATATGGGCTATAACACTGACACAACAGGAACATAGTCCAGTGACCGTATACATGGTATGTCAGCAATAAATAGATATAATAGTTGAAGCCTTGAATCTACGTAACGTATACCAAGAAGAAGAAGAAGAAGAAGAAGTAGTAGTAGTAGAAGAAGAAGAAGAAGAAGAAGAAGAAGAAGAAGAAGAAGAAGAAGAAGAAGAAGAAGAAGAAGAAAAAGAAGAAGAAGCAGCAGCAGCAGCAGCTGCAGCAGCAGCAGCTTCTGTATTAGACGTGAAATTCGTATGCTGACTTTTGAGCTATGTTATTAGTAATCAACAACTCGATTCGACATCTGCGAATTAATGGCAACGAGCCCAGTTTCCTAATTCCTACATATTAGGTTTCAAAGTCAACTGCATAGATTCAGCTGCGGGTGGCTTCTCGTTGTTGTAGACAACGATATGAGCGTCGTACCTTTCAGACCACAACAAACAAAATGTATAATCAGCGAGTCAAACCACATACAAAAAACAAATGTTGAGACTTGTTTAGAACTGCACGTAAAGGATATACAGCAAACGGTTTTCTGGCATATGCGGGACATTGTGGGAGCTTGCATATCTACCATACAACTGCGATTATCTGGCCATGCCATTCGACGTTTATTTTCTGCGAGACTGCAATAGCGTCGGTTCAATCAACAAAAAACAAAAATCAATCACCAAACGAATTAATCAACATTTATATTCATCAGTGCCTAAGTTGACAAGCTGAATGCGATATTAATGTTAATAAGAATTGATGTTTCGCAGGGCTTAAACTGGGGAAAGCATAAACATATTTCTGTAGACGTGCAGATAACGGGTTAGGAACAGATAGCAGCGGGGCGGGAATTTTGTGGGCTCAGGCATCTTCACCCTTCCAGCCCCTTTCACCAGTGAATTTATATTTAACATCTGGAACCAGACTAAAGTTTAGAAGAGGCCAAACAAGCAGATCTTTGCAGTGTACTTTACAGGCGAAGAAAAAAGAAGAAGATATATATTGCTAAAGGTGGCATCTAAACAACCCCCCCCCCCCCCCACCTCCCCCTAACTTCCTTGACGTTTTTTGTGTGGGGAGGGGGCCTAAATGAACTGAAGGCCCCCCTCCTTGTCTTCACCATCCAATTAACTAAATGTGTAAGGGAGTGGGGAAACCGGGCGTGGTTGCAGGTTTCCCATTTTAACTTCATTTTCGGCCGGGGAGGAACAAGGGAGAGGTGTTTGGAGCTACAGGAGTCTGTGCTCCCATCTAGTTTTTGGTTGAGTTTTGAGGGAGGCGTTGTTTTTAAACAGGGAGCAACTTTGCAATTTTCAGGAGTTAAAAAAAATGGGTGAGGTGGGGGGGGGGGGGGGTTGGTGCGGTTGAGGTCCGTCGCAGTGTTTTCTTTCTGGCGGCACGCCTGCTTCTGCCTCACTTCCCCTCTAACTTCGCACAGAACATGAACTCATTAGTCTAGCGACGATTACCGGGCCTCCGCAACGACAATTGAACCAATCGACGCAGTCTGCGAAACAACCTACGACTTTCACAAAGAGGGGTCAAGAGTTTGACTATTTCTCCACAACCACCCTCTTCCCTCTTTCTTTTCTCCCCGCTTCACTCTCTCATATAACTTTTCATTTAAGTTGTTATACGGGGTGGGGGGAGGGAGGTGTGGTCTCGACACGTGGCTTCCGCTTTGAGTGTTGGAGTTCCTGGGTTCCTGCTCCGCCAGGCTGGGAGCTTCTTCACGTGGACTTCTAGAAATGTCCCCTTGGTCTCTGGGTAGTAAGATCGGACGCCCATGTGTATTGTATAGTTTTGCACATTTAAAAAAATCCCTTGGCAGTTGAAATTCGAAAAGCGTAGCGAATTATTACACGATCCCTGCCGGTTCTACGGAGTTCGTACACTGTGATGAGATTCTTCGGACTCAGGCTTGAGAAAGAAGTAGATTAGAGCACTTGAGTTACTGCCCTTGTGCTATGATGTTGGTCTGTTGTAAAAATCAAAGAAATAACTGGCTATACTTGTTTACGCGAGTCAACTTATTTTAACGTATTGTTCTGTTCTTTGTTGCTCTAATGAAAAATCCTATGTGAACGTGTCATCTCTCGTTGTTTTGCTTCTGTTTTATTTTTATCTTGCTTTGCTGGCAAAACCCGCGTGTGACACTAATCGCATAAAGTGCAGAAACAAATTGTTGTCCTCGAATTATTTTGTTTTTCTAATGTCATTTGTTTGTTGTGAAATATTATTGGCATCTGTCAGATAATTCAGCCTGGGATGGCTTACTAGTTTTGGAATTCTGCAAATATTTTATTCAGCCTAGAAAGTTTCTGAATTTTTTTTAACCCCCCCCCCCCCCCCACTTTTTCCCTTTTCCTCCCCCTATACAGATTTGCATTACGTAGGATAAACATCTCAAGGATGAGAAACAAACAGCTAACATGAACATCTCAAGGATGAGAATCAAACAGCTAACATGAACATCTCAAGGATGAGAATCAACAGCTAACATGAATATCTCAAGGATGAGAATCAAACAGCTAACATGAACATCTCAAGGATGAGAATCAAACAGCTAACATGAACATCTCAAGGATGAGAATCAAACAGCTAACATGAACATCTCAAGGATGAGAATCAAACAGCTAACATGAACATCTCAAGGATGAGAATCAAACAGCTAACATGAACATCTCAAGGATGAGAATCAAACAGCTAACATGAACATCTCAAGGATGAGAATCAAACAGCTAACATGAACATCTCAAGGATGAGAATCAAACAGCTAACATGAACATCTCAAGGATGAGAATCAAACAGCTAACATGAACATCTCAAGGATGAGAATCAAACAGTTAACATGAACATCTCAAGGATGAGAATCAAACAGCTAACATGAACATCACAATGATGAGAAACAAACAGCTAACATGGATATCTCAAGGATGAGAATCAAACAGCTTCCAACTCATAACCTCCAGGCAAGAATGTAGACACGCTGGCCGCTTTGTCACAGTTATGGAATTCACAGACCACATAATATTCCCCGAGTATTTGATAACAAACTCTATTCACGCAACATTGCTCGCGTCTAGCAGCAAACATTTCACTGTACGGGTAAATATTGCTACATTGTTGATTGCGTTGTCGATGCAGCGGGAAATGAAATCAACCGAGAAAACAATACGGTGTGAGTGGCAAGGCGAGACTGAGATGTGATGCACAGATCAGACCAAGTGATTTTAACGAGGTGGTGTAGAGTAGAGTCCGTGTGAGAGCTTTCTTTACTGCTGTACTTGCGGGCTGAGTGCTGTAATCAGTCTTTGTGCCTGGTCGTTTAAAGATTAATGAAGGGAAATGGTGGCCTTTGATCATGGGGGTGTGCCAGGTGTGTATTAATTAAAGTACCAGGTTTCATTGTTAGAGAAAAGATTTTTTTATACTGCCTGTAGTTTACTATTGCCAGGGTCTGCTGGTCAAGCGGTTACAACGCTGGCATGTCATGCGGGATTGAGTGGTTCGAATCCTTTTTAATTTTAATTTAGTTTTTTTTTTCCGTTTTCAATCCGTCAGGGTTAAAGCTTAAAACTCAAGACTTAAACTAAACAAACCTACACGGACTTAGGGAGCTGCATCAGTGTAGCGGCTAGACGCACGCCTTCGGATCTAAAGGTTACGGATTAAGGTCTCACATTTTTTTTCTTAAAAAATGACCTTGGCTCCCAGGTTGACTTGGCCCTAATTAGGTGCCAGGTAAAGTCTTGGCAAGTAAAGCAGCCCACGTGATGTTGAGAACATCACCCACCGAGTACCGACTGGTCTATAAAGTATAGATCTAGCCCCATATACCCTTTTTGCATACTGGCTTTGAAAAAGGTCCTTAACTTTTTGTTTTTGTTTGACAATGACCTAAAAGGCAGGACAAACAAGGAGAACAGAGTATTTAATTAACTATTTTAGGGTGTTTTGTACAGAGAAAATATACATAGACTGTCGGGAAGTTGGTTAGGTTATGAGAAGGAACAAACTTTGAAGATTAGGTGTGGGCAAAAGGGACAAGAAGTTCCATTTAATTTACAGGGTGTCGCTGAACAAATCACTAGCAATGTTTGGTTGTTTATGCTAGGGCATTTTACATAGGGTAGTTCGCCATTGAACTCTACGGTCGGCTCCCCAGTGGAGCATAGGCGCTCAACCAACTCACCTAAGTTGTTATATTGTTCGCTATCACTTGCAGTTCTCCCCGTGTCCTCTCCATCTTGTTAACTTCCCTCCCTTTCGCATGTTTTTTTTTTTTTTTTTTGGGGGGGGGGGGGGGGATGTCTTCCTTCATTTATATGACCCTGTAGATTCCGGTACAAAGACATAAATTTATATTGTTCTGCTGTTTCTCAGCGTGTGTTTAATCCAAGGCCAGCGTCTTTTTAAGACGAAAACCAATGGTTCTCAACCTTCCTAATGCCGCGACCCTTTAATACAGTTCCCCATGTTGTGGTGACCCCCAAACATGCAATTATTTTCTTTGCTACTTCATAACTTCAGTGAATGTGTGTTTTCCGATGGTCTTAGAGACGCTTGTGAAAGGCTCGTTTGTCCCCCAAAATGGTCGCGATCCATAGGTTGAGAAACGCTGAGTTAGACAGAGCCATTCGATAGATATAATTTTAGAATTTTAGAGCATTCGAAATGAATGAATCTGACAGTATTACATTCACTAGTTAAAGAAACACTGGTATTATTATTGTATGTACGAGTAGCGTAATTACACCTATAAGTCAATATTGTTTACATCAAGACAGACAGCGTGCACTAAGAAAGTGAATTCACATTAAAAATAATCAATGCACATAAGAGGTTCAGAAATGATAGACACGAAATTAATCGAAAAATTCTTCCAGTCTGTAGATATACAAGGAATAATCAATAGATAAGCAGAATTAATATGGGATGCCCTAATGAGGAAAAGAAAAGTTAACAGAAAATGAGATGAAAACGGATGGAAATCAATAGGCTAAATCAATAGGCTATGTACATTATGATAATGAATATGTGAATACGGCAGGCGTTGTTTGTTAGAAACGAAATTTCTTATTTGTTTGTGTGCTAATCTTGCTGAAGCGAAAAAATATTAATATAATGATGCATATGTTTTAATATGTTGTATTATGTTACAATGTAAAGCAACATTCTTCTTCGATCCTTCTGTCAGAAAACTTATATCAGGAGGCCGGTAGCTTTTATGAAAGCTATCGTGCAACCATATCCTCTCGTGTACCATACAGTTTTGTCTTCATTGTGGTTGGAACAGGCCAGATTGCGCCTCTGTTGTCAGCAAACAGTTGACAGTGTTGGAGCACATGCTCAGCAGTTTCGGGTGCCACGCTGCAGGGACACGTCTCCGTATTTCCTACACGGAAAAATGTGAACACATGTTGACGAAATATGTTTTGCCCAGTCCTTAGTCTGAATATAATACACTGTAACACACATTAATAATATCAATAAATCCGTCAGGTATCTTCCTAATAAAAATATTTTTTTTTAAATGTTGGTTGCAATAGGTGTCCAACATGCCCTTAATGAATCTTCGTCATGTTTGCTATTCCGCTTGGTTTACATTGTTTGTGTCTGCAGTAGTTCCATATCTTGAAGTAGTTCCTCTATATGTATCGCTGTCAACCTGTTGCTCGCTCACCTTCAACATTTCTTGGAGCAGGTGTTGGTGTGGGCTCAAGAGACATAATACTGCTTGAATAAATAATAATAATAATAATAATAATAATAATAATAATAATAATACGTTGTTACACTGCGGGTAATGGGGTGGGGGGGGGGGGGGGGGGAGGGGGAGCTTAGCTCTTTACAAATTAGGGAAAAGGGCAGGCAGGGTTAGGGGGGGGGGTATGGTGCCTAAGCTCCCAGGTTGAGACCCATTGAATAGGGTTGCTTATACATAACATCGGGTGCCTTGCCGACAGGCGTGGGCGATCATGCCTCTCTACAATCTGCGATCTCCTGCAGCATGTATGAGTTTGTGTACTGACACATCTCTATGCCATGCAGCAAGACTGTCAAGAATCTGTTCTCGTTGTCTTCCTCTATCCCTCCTTCACAGATCTTTCCAGTGGTCACAACATATTCTATTTCCCTCTTCTCATAACATGTCCGAGAAAAAATGACTGTCTCCTTCTGATGTCTGTGATAAGTTGTCCTCGGGCTCCCGCCTCTTTCAAAACGTCTTGGTTGCTCTTTTTGGCATTCAAAGCATTCTTTTGTAAAACCACATCTCTGAGGCCCCAAGAAATTGTTTGGCCTGCCTACCAATCATCCAGGATTCACAGCCATATGTTAAAACTGGATGTATGTAGCAAGCAAGAATTCTTGCTTCAACATCTGACAAGTCTCAAGATAATTTTTTTTTCTTTCACCTGACTGAATGCGGATTCGAACCTCAGATCTTAGTGCAAGCAACTAGATGCTGCGTTATTACCGCTGGCAAAAACTCAATCACTAGTGCCGACCTAGATTTTATATCTACATCTAATAGTTTTCTCTTAGATTTATTGGGTTATGGACCTCGCTCCTCACAGTTTGTGTGTTTGTGTATCGCTAGTATTTATTTCCGGTGGTCATTCACGTATCAGATATTCAACTGGTCAGACAAAGCTGTGATCAATCTCAGAAGTATTTCAGATAAGTGATTGTGTGTATTCTTATCAGTATTTGTGGTATTTGTAAATTCATTTAATGTGCTGATAATACTGTCAAGCTGACTAGTTCTATTTGTGTGTGTGTGTGTGTGTGTGTGTGTGTGTGTGTGTGTTGTTGTTGTTGTTGTTGTTGTTGTTGTTGAAGAGATGCTTTCTTTGATGGTTTGACAAGAATATATGAACGGGAGAAGAGAAAAAAGCTTATCAGTGATTGCGGAGTATGTAGTATAATCGGCCCCTGACCGCTCGCGTTTATTAGCCTGGTAACATTTTTCACATTATTTTTAAAAGATAAGATACCTAGTTAGCATTTCCTTCTTTTCAGACAATAGTTGTGAAATTCGCCAAAACTGTATGCTACAACGTAAAGATTCCAAGTTTTCGATATCTTATTATATGCCCTTTGCCCTCTGGGCTGTCAAAAGGAAGTATAAAGATCAGGAAATTTCCTTTTTTGTGTGCGTCATACATTAGGATTTACAGGGACTCTGTTACTGCATTTGTCCACGGTCAGCAAGGTCGGCCTCTCTTTCGATTTTTCCTTTGATGTATACATCATTGTTAGTTATGGTACGCTGTCAGTTGGCAGCATAGATAGATAACAGATCCATTTTACTTGTTGTTTTTTAAGATAGTGTAGTGCCGATCAGGTGCGCTGACACGCACTCATATACACAAATTAAAGGATTAAAAAAAAGGGGGTGTGGGTGACCCAGCCCACTTATAAAGTTTCTATGTGAGGGTGAGGCTTAGCCTCGAGATACCTTAACCTTGTTTAAGGGGGTAATAATAATGCTAATTATTATTAGTATTTTGTACTGAATTAAAAAAAATTAATAATATGAAACGTATAAACTGACACTTTTAAGGAAAACTATGTGACTTTGTTTGGGGATTGGTTGTGAGGTCTAAATAAAATTACAAGTATTTTATTTCGCTGGGGGGGGGGGGGGGGGGGGGGGGAAAGCACTAACCCTTCCTTAAAAATGTATTGGACTGGGGAACTAAAAAGGCTCCCAGGTTCTGGCTCTCCTTTTGCCTTTATCCGCCACCCACCGTCTTGTTTACTCTGAGCTTGGTAAGTCGAACAGTTAAATCGACAAATTTAGCTGTCCTCTAGGTTTGCACTCAGATTTTCGAAGTAATGTCTCCAATAAAATCAGCAGTTAATTGCTTGTTTATGACACGTCCCTGGCTGTTTGGACCGAATCGAGTCTGTTTGTGACGTGTTTACTTCATTACTGTAATATCACGAGGACTGGGGACATTGATTGGCCCTCATGAGTGCATATGCGCGCAAACGCACACACAGGCAGTCATATGCACAGACATGCACACTTAAACGCGCGCGCGCACACACACACATATTCACCGAAATACACGGAGTCACAGACACACAAACACTGACACACATACACTCAGATAAATAGACACATACAAATACAAAAAGAGAGGTACATGCGCAGACACATCTATACGCACACACACACAAACACACACACACACTCACACACACACACACACAGAGAGGGTCAGACACAAAGATGCACAAATATAATCACAGATATACGCAAAAACACACACACACACATACACGCATAAAGACACAAACACACTGGTCCACACACTCTCAGACACACAAATAAAGACACAAACACAGAGATCTACAGACTCACTTACACGCACATAAAGACACAAACACGTAAACCCACACGCTGAAACAGCACACAGACTCACTCAGACGCACACAAAAGCACAGGCATATAGACACAAGCATAGAGGTCTGCACACTGACACAAGGCACACTTACACACACACACACACACACATTCACAAACATAAAGGCACACACACACATTCACAAACATGAATCAGACGCCCATGAATTAATCACAGTGATACCTACTGCGAACGGGGGGGGGGGGGGGGGCAATCATTTAAATACTGTACAAGATCGACAGCTCATCTCACTCTAACCGGCAGTTGTAACATTCAATCATTTATTTATGGATACGCAGGTCACAGAACTGAATACAACAGAACTTGCTGACTGAAACAATCAATACCGTAAAATTATTTAACTTTAGCCATGATTCAGTTAAACGTGTGTATTCGCGACTGCAAAGCACAAGAGAACTGAAATAATGTTTCATGTTTGGGAACTGTAAAGTGCCAGCAATAGAACTAGACTGCTTGTCTACGCCTGCAACTGAAAATCCAACAGTTCTAATAGAATTTATGTTGTCACGTGAGAAATGAGCCCAAACAGGCAGTTAATATAAACATGGATTAGATATGTTCTTTTGTAACCACTGTAGTGTAGCTACAAGACGCTCTTCTGATGATCTGAATGTCGTCAGTTCGGGTCATGACTGAGCTGAACATTTGTCACATATGACATTGGCTCCTAGGTTGACACAGCCTTAAGTAGGTACTAGTTATAGTCATCGGAAGTAAAGGCGGCCCGTGTGATGCTGGCCACATCACCCACCAAGTTCCAACTGGTCTTTAAAGTGTAGGTCTAGCCCTATATGCCCAATACGCCTAAAGACACGGAAACGGGTCCTTTACTTTTTATTTACACATGTTCTTTAACTTGACTGGGAAGATAAAATCGTTATCAACCTAGTGTCTCAGTAATGTAGATCCAATACTGTAGTCCAATATCACAGATAGGTATCTATACTGTGTTTGGTCACGGCAAGTTATTTGCTTCTGTTAGCCGTTACACCGCTCCACCCCTTTTCCCATATTTGGACTAAAAATATATAGTTGCATTGCTCACCTACTTATCTGAGTAAGTGACGCGACGTTATAGCTGCAGAGTTTATTTGGAATGCTTTTATACTGAGCCGAGTATGGTTTTTTGTTGTTGTTGTGAACTGCAGATTCAGAAAACGGAGTGTGGTCTGTGCCGCAGAACTAGTGTTGTAATTGATTGCGCGTGCAACTACTGATTTCTTTAAACTACTGCTCGCAGTGACGATGAACTGAAGTTCTAGAGCCAGACTGCGTGTGTTGGAACTTCTGCTGGCTGAATTATGCATTTAATGTGTGTGTACGCTTTTGACTGCTTTTGCCGAGACCGCACCTGAAGTCAGTTTCTGTGGTAGTTAAGTTGTTTTCTTCCACAAGGGACATACATGGGAATTCTGTGCGGTTTTTACTGACAGAGGAACGGCGTGACTGCCGGGTGACTCGTTAACTCTCAGATGGAAAGTGTGATTATCGGATTACATGTTCTTGCAGTCTGGCCATAGTTGGAGATTCACAGTTTTCGCCTTGTTTGGCCAACGGCTTACTTTTCGGAGAGCGTTGATTTTATTTGATTTGATTCAAGAACCGACATCACAGCACTCGGTGCATTCCCATAAGCGCTCCGTCCCAATCTTCAGCAGCCAGCGAAGAGTTCCGTTATTAATGGTGCCAGTAGAATTCTGATTACACGTTCGTCTTGCCTTTCCAGAACCTCTCGTCTCCCCCCCCCCCCTCCTCCTCCTCCCTGCACCAATCTCACCAGACTGTAGTGTTCCATCTGCTCCTCTGAAGTGTGCACGCTTTCCCACAAGGCACTAACCACGTCGGCCTTATCATGTATCAGTATTCTACCAAGACGTGCAGAGCCATCCAGTCTGTCCACCTGTTCATTTCCCAACACACCGGTGTCCCCGGTGAAAAAATCAAGAATACTCCTTACCCGTGTCCTCCGCAGCGAAGCATACCACTCTGCACGAAGCATGCCTGTCCTGATCTTCCTCATCATGCTTTCTGAGTCAGTTACAATCACGATGTGTGTGTGTGTGTGTGTGTGTGTGTGTGTGTGTGTGTGTGTGTGTGTGTGTGTGTGTGTGTGTATGTGTCGTGTTCTCTAACCAGCGGAAAGCTGCAGTGTCCTCCTCCACCTCCATTCTTAAGCTGCATGTTGTGGTATCATATGCTAGGCTCTCCTGCATCAAATGTCGACCATTAACTTTTGCTAAGAAACCCCAAGCACTTCTTTTGCCTCTTGACACTGAATTGTCTGTGTAAATGATCAAATCCTCTGAGCGAGCATTATCTTGAAGTTTTTGCTGAATTCTTATCTCCGTGGCACCTGCTGACCAGTCTCCGCATTCCCAGCTCAGATAGATTATGACTCTACACAAGTCTGACTGTTCAGGTAGCACTTTGGCCAACTCCTCTCCTCGCCTAATGTTCTCAAGGATGCAAACCTGTCCGATTGTGTATTCTTCCTGAGCCATCCATGACTTCCCTCTTATCAGCCGCTGACCCTTAACTGCACCCACAGCTTCGTGCAAAGGGTGGTCTGTGTCGGCAACTACCCTGAGATATGATCATATAGCGTTCAGTTAATATACCTGCTCCATTGCTCTTCTGCCCTCAACAGTAGCCGTACCTGCCAGCCCATCAGTCTTGTGAGTTCCCTAAACCACTTCACACATTGGAACTAAAATTAAACTGATCCTTGTCAGCTGTTACCGCCCCAGAGACCCCAACCCTGTTTTCCGGTTCAGCACATCTCTGTCTTCCTAATCATGTTCAATGAGACGCTGAGAAAGAATACTTGAGTAAATGTCTGTGTCTCGAGCCAGGTTATCGCTTGTTCCTGCCATAACCTCCATAGCCTGACTACTTGTAAGTAAAAAAAGTAAAGTTCCCTTTTCACGCCTTTCGGCGCATCGGGCATATATGGCCAGAGCGTCCCATATTTTTACAGACCATCAGCACTCTGTGGGTAATGTGGTCAGCAATTACGCCGGCTGTCTTTACTTTCCCAGGACAGCCAATTCTGGTACCCATTTTAGGCTGGGTCGACCTGCGACGTCCCATACCACGATAAAAATCCACGCAGCCTGCAGTGGGTTTCGATCGCGGTATGCTGGCTTACGAGTCGGACTCGCAACGCCTTAGCCACGGACGCCGCACAAGACTACTTGTATTAAATGCAAAATCACCGAGAATCATCCTTTCCAATTCTCCCTCGAATCTGCGCCGTAGAAATCAATTAGCTTCTCGTGTGTCGGCGACTGACGCATCTATGTTAATGGCTACATCCCCTTCAACAGAATTTGGATGAGTTGGGCTTTAAGGCCAAACAGTAAACCCCAATATAAAGTGCCAACGGCTTTTTTAGCGAATGCGGAAGAGAACTGAAACTGAAATAGGAAATGTGCTCCGTCTGCCCCAACCCAGTTCTTTAGCGGCATCTCTTATTTTGTAGAGACCTCGAACTATAGTAAATTTTAAATAGATGAAATCCTTATCTGGCGGGGATGCTCTAGTTTCAGCTGCTCCAAAGAATCAAGTTGAAAAAATTTGACAGTCACAGAGCATTGGATAGATCTATAACAATGTTGGAACAGCTCATGAAAAGACAGAAAAATCGATACCGACGTTTATTACATATTAGAAAGGTGACGGAGAAGATTATTCTGTTCTCCCAACCCTTTTGCTCGTGTAACTGAAGGAAAAGAAAAGAAGAAGACGAAGACGAATAAAGAAAGAAAGAAAGAACAAAAGGAAGGAAGGAAGGAAGAAAGAAAGAAAGGAAGGAAGAAAAAAAAAAAGAAATGAAGAGCAAAAGCAGTAGAAGGAGACGAATACGAATGTGGATAATAAAGAGGAAGAGAAGAATGAGAGGGACGACAATAAGGAAAATAAAAGAGGAAGAAAGGAAAGGAAGAAATGCAGTTTTCAAAACATGAGAGAAATATAAAGAAGGAAAGACAGGTGATGAGGAGAAGAAGATGGGGAAAAGAAAATGGGAAGATTGTAATACATTGATTAGTAGATCGTGGGAACTAAGAGACCCAACAGCGTTACAAATTACAAGAACCGGCCTGGAAAGTATCCTTTTTCTGTGTGCCTTCAAGTGTAAAGTGAAAATATTCACGTGTGCACTCAACTCACTGGAACATTCTCCAAACGTGTAATGTTACCTTTTATCTGCTGTGTACACCTTCATTAAAATATCCACCCTGACGTTGGTCGGCGACTCCATTATCTCTCCACCCAGACTTTGCTTTGAAAATGATATCCCGGATCTCCTTGTCAAAACAATACCAAACAGAGCGTGGAACTTCAGCGAGCAGACTGCATTAAATATGGACCGGGATCAGTTTGTTTTTGATTTCATCTGCTTGGAATATTGATTAATTTACCTGTAAGAAATATTATATTTCCCCGGCTCCCATTCGTCACCGAAAGTTACATATTTATTGTATCCATTCTAGTTTTTCTCTGCAAATAAATACCGTATTTCGATTTAATCCGTGTTGCACACACATATGCGACTGGGTGGCTCACTAGATCACCATTAGACGACTTCGTCGCCCATCATGACAGTATTTGGGTTTGTATTTTTTGATCGCATGAACACTGCAGGAGTCATTTTCAGGGCTTTTGGTGGCGTGCACTGCTAAGCCGTTTTATATGGCACACATAACCTAGCCACAGTTATAACCTAAAGCTACCCCTTTGGGGGTGCTGGTCAAACGAAACGATTTTTTTGTTTCGCAAAGCAAGTCAAGCCAACCAATATGGTATTCATGATATCATTCACTGTCAGTGCTGGATTTAGGCATGTTAAGTAACCTGCAGCTTTGGGCCTGACAGTCTGAAGGGACCTCAACAAATTTATATTTTTTGGTGCGCAGATGCAATTTTCTTTTGGTAGAGAGGGTTGTATAATATAATTTTATTGATTTTGATGCCCGTCTCTCTAGCGTAGTTAGCTTAACCGGATTGTGCGGTGAGCGGGTGACGAACTCCTTGTGGTCCGGATTCACTCCCGGGGGTGGGCAGAAAAGCCACATTTCTCCCAGATTTACGGCATTTAAAATGGAATCAAGGCCGAAAGGTTGCAATATCCATAATACCGAGCCTAAGGGTTAACAACTCATGGCCTCTGGATACTAAAACAAGCAAACAAACAACAAACATTGATTTTGCTGACACTCTTGTGTAAAGGATACGCAACTAACTTTTTGTTTTGTTTTCTGTCTCAGCAGGGGCCGAGTCATCATGGACACGGATGATGACGACTACTTCCTGGAACCAGAGTATGGGTACGAAGATCTCACATTCCTGGAGGCCTGCATGGACGGGGACCTGGACGCCATCGCTGCCATAGTGGAGGACAATCCAACAGAGGAAGAGATCAATGAAAGAGACCGATGTGGACGGGTAAGGTGATCGAGCAGTTACTGTGACCGTATTGAGGGTTGCCTGCTAGGGATAACCAGTACTCTGTGTCTCTTCCTAGTTATCTCTCAGAGCCTACCTCTCCTCATCATCTTGAAGTTACTTTCCCACTTGTATCGATGTCTTCCCCTTCCTCGACTGCCTTAGTTTTCATTTTTGTCCTCGTATGAATTTTTTTCCCCTCGTAATGTACCAAGAAGAGGAAAAAGGCCGTCATTCTATATGATCTGATTAGAAAGGAAAACTGGCTCATTAAAAGCATCCTGGTCCCCAAGCTGAGCTAGTGTGGCCATGTTGAAGGTCGTGGTGACCTGAAGAGAACGGCGATGGATGTTATTTTCTGGAAAAGAAAGCTCAGGTGCACCAGCGCCAACGAGGATACTAGACATTTAAGATGGCTATGAAAGCATATAGAGCCCTAGAATTGGCTTGGGAAAGCGAGACTTCAAAGCTTGTCGTACGAGAGTGACGTTCTGTAAAGGATCTGCTGATTGATGATCCATGATGAAAATCGTCTTTAACTCCTTCAGTGCCAAACAGTTCACCACAAATGTTTCGTGTTTTCAAACATAGCATGATGTTACTGTTGTCTTTTATAACAGATGCTTTCTATTGCAACCCTTTATATCTGAACTGTTAGGTTAACCATTTTTGTTCTACAGAGTGGCTATTGAATTACTTCTGATCAAAGTATGTATGCTAAGTATGCTAAGCCATTGTATATGGCGCAAACAACTTACCACAGTTATAACCTAAAGCTCGCCCTTTGGAGATACTGGCTGAATGTGACGATTTTTTTTTTTTCATTTGTATTTTAGCAAAGCAAGGGAACGAAACTGCTTTGTACCAATAGACTTAAATGTGGTCTAAATTATGTTACTTGTATGCTTTTTTTTTTTTAACATTTCTCTTTATTCAGACTTCACTGAACTTTTGAAAATTAGCTCAATGTCTCTTAAGTCAGTTCAACTTTTTTATTGCTTATTTATTTAATGGGAAGACAGGAACAAAAGAAACTATTTTTACTTTCTTTGTTGTGGCCTAGAGGCATATACAGAAACTCAGGCAAGCCTGAAAGTCTCTTTTTCTCCAGCTGATTCTCCAGCCTTGTGTGCTTTCGTAGTCAACACATCTTTAACTCTTTCACTACCAAGGAACTCACTTTGCGTGAATTCGTTACACTATTTATGGTGCGCATTTCTTTACTTTCCATATCCTATTCTTTGTCTTAGGCTAACTCTTTATGTTCAGATTATTTTAACCCCTTCTATCCCAAAATCCTATATGTCACCTCTGTAAGATTAAGCAGTCTCTAGAATACAACAACTCTAGCATAGACACTGTTGAATTTAAAATAATCTGGGACTGAACGAGTTATTGTCTCGTACCCACCATCGCAGAGGAAGAGGAGAAGACGAGGAAATGGAAAAAGAAAAAGGCATATAAATAAAAGAGCGGGAGCCCAGAGAGTCAGGAGAAAATGTGTCTGGGATTAAAGCAAATTAGAGGTGGGACAGGCATGCTCAATGCTCTGCAGCTTCTGAATTGAGTGCATGGCGTGACACTGTGAGCTACGTGTATTTTTCGTTGGCACAGGAGCGGAGCAACTATAGGGTGACCCGTTCGCTATGAAGCTGAAACTAGGATTACCAGATTACCAGATTACCAGAGCGGCAGGCATCGCTTCAGATGTCCCAAATAGTTAGCGTCCTCCACTTGTTTTTCTCCAAGCTATGCTGGTGTGCTGGGAAACGAGCAGGCAAACTAGATTGGTCATTTCAGCACTACTCGGTGGTGAAATGATATATGACAAGCTAGATATTGTGAGGACCCTTTGGGATCGAATGAACAGTATGGAGGCACACAAAGATCATTATGTCTTGGGAGAATAGCACTGCGGGGAGTTACGATCTGACTGACGCTCAACACTCAAGGGAAAGGTGAGACGGATAAACAGACAGTCAGTTATTGGTACCATCGGAACTGAAACTCTTCGCTTCCTGCTGAAAATGGGGATGGAGCACTTATGGGAGTGTCATAAGCGCTATGATGTCGATTCTTAATTCAGCGTTAAACATCCTCCATGGAAATAATCCCCCCGCCCCCAGCCCAAACTCTTGGGATTTATTAGGTACATGGCGCTAGCCAAAGGTTTATATTGACCAAATGTCACTTGACGACCAAGATAATCACTGTAGTCACCCTCCATGTCCACCAAACAGACGGGACTGTCTCACCTGTGCTCCACTGGACTGGCGCCAGCCCTGGAATTGTTGACTGACCTGCCCGAACTGGATGTCAACCTGCCTGACAAGGAGGGCAACACGCCATTGATCCTGGCAGCTCAAGCAGGTGAGTGGCAGATGTTGACAGCAGTGTTTTCTTACATCCTCGTGTGGTTTTCTGGGCTCAATTTTTAGGGGAAAAGGAATGAACATACTGCCCTTGTGAGGGCCTTTCGGGAGCGAGTGAATAGTGCAGAGTTACAGATAGATCATTACAGTCTGAGGAGAATGGCACTGCGAGAAGTTACAAGAGAATCTTTACGACGCTCGACATTCTGGGAAAAGGCGAGACAGATATACAATCAGACAGTTACTCTTACTATCGGAATTTTAACTCTTTGCTTGCTGCTGAAGATGGGGGCTGAGCGCTTATGGGGGTGTCCCGAGTGCTGTGATGCAACATTCAACATTCTTCACTCCAGCGTGTGTGAGTTCACATATCGAAGCACATTTATGCAGATGTTTTTTTTTTCTACGTTAACTTAGAATTTGTGAGTGGGTGCCAGGTGCAGTCGTGTGGGGAGTAAAGGCGGCCGGCGTGATGCTGACCACATCACCCACCAAGGGCCGACTGGTCTATAAAATACAGGTCTAGACATATACGCCTAATACGTCTGAACCCTTGGGAAAGGGATCTTAACTTCACATTCACTTTGAATTTCTGTCCGCTGGTACCGTCAATAGTCACAAATGTTTTTCACAAATTGTCACATGAAATATCAATTACACTGTTAATCGCCGAATATGAACAAGAGATACTGGTTAAGTTCTTACATATATAATTATTAAAGAGATAATGTATTGATTGGCACCCATAGAAGAAGCAGAAAGACAGAAGTACACACTAGACAACATAACAATCGAAAGGCACAGTTACAGTGTGCGCCTTGCTGTGGAAACAAGCGTTCTAAGAACATAGTTAAGTAAACAGCACCAAAAAAATTTGTCCACATTGGCATGTCTATCGTACAGTTTGAAATCCACATCTATGGAATACGGACAGAATTCATTTCAAACCACTGAAACGGCACCATAGGTTACATAACTTTATATTAACAAAGAATAACAAATACAGCAACAATCTGCAAGCACAGCGGACCGTAATGCTTTGTCTAGAATAACACAAGCAAGTAAGAAAGAGATTCGATCGGTAGGTTCCATTGTGTTGTACGTCATTCACATAAATAAACAGAGGGGCCACCCTTGATACCCTATGAATATTATAGATATATTATTAATAAAGAGATAATGCATTGATCGGCACCAATAGAAAGAAGCCTAAATACAGAAGGACACACTAGACAACACACACATCGAAAGCCACCGTTACCTTGCCGGTATGTGGGTAAATTCTTTCGCTTTGATAATACCCGAAATATTTTACAATAATAAACTACTTTGACGTGTGTTTTAACGATTCAGTGATACAGAAGAATTTTAGTTAAAGTAGGGCGCAAGAGCTACGAACCAAGCATTGTTCAAAACAACTCCAATCAGCTCCGCATAAATTTTATAGACGAACGTTCACATGTCTTCACGGTTGGCTGGTGACTGTAGTCAAAGTTTTTACTGACCAGTAGTGGATTATCAGAGATATAGTTTAGCGCGACCTCCACTTGACCTGTTAAATAATGCATGTTTGGGTCAGGTTGACTGAAAATAGTAGTACTTTAGGATGGCCCTATTTTTTGAGAAAAGAAATAGACCACCCACACCCACACTTGCCCCCCCCCCCTCCACACTTGCCCTCACCCCCTCCACCCACACTTGCTCCCTATCCACACTTGCCCCCACCCACACTTGCTCCCACCACCTCACCCCCACACTTGCCCCGACCCCCATCAACACTTGCCCCCCCCCCCCCCACCCACACTTGACACCCCACCAACACTTGCCCCCTACCCACACTTACCCCCCTCCCATCTACACTTGCCCTCCACCCACACTTGCCCCACCTCCTCCACCCACGCTTGCCCCCCCCCTGCCTACACTTGCCCCCACACCCCTACCTATACTTGCCCCCCCCCCCCCCCCGCACTCAGACTTTTACCACACCTACACTTGCCACAACCTCCTTATCCACACTTGTACCCCCCAACCATACTTGCCCTCACCCCTTCCACCCACACTTGTCCCCCACCCACACTTACCCCCCCCCCGCTACGCTTGCCCCCACGCCCACACACACTTGCTCCCACCCCACCCACACTTGTTCCCCCCCCCCTACACTTATACTTGCCCCCACCCCTTTCACCCACACTTGCCCCCCACACCGACTTGCCCCCCACATACAATTGCCTCCACCCCAAACGTACACTTCCCCGAACCCCTCTATTCTCACTTGCATCCACTTGCGCCCCCCTACCCCCCACCCACACTTGCCCCCCCCCCCCCCGCCAACCACACTTGCCAACCCCCGCCCCTCCACCACACTTGCCAACCTCCACGCACACTTGCCCCCCTCCCCCCACCCACACTTGCCCCCCCCCCCCACCCACACTCACACACACATACACACATACACACATAAACACGTACAGACAGACAGACAGACAGACAGACAGACAGACAGACAGACAGACAGACAGACAGACAGACAGACAGACAGACAGACAGACAGACAGACAGACAGACAGACAGACAGACAGACAGACAGACAGACAGACAGACAGACAGACAGACAGACAGACAGACAGAGACGAATATACCAACACATATAAACAAACAGAAGCGCGCGCACAGACATACAAACAGAATAAGATAAAATTAGAGAGATCATCACCACCATCCTCATCGTTATTATCATCTTCATCATCATCATCATCTACTTCATTGTTTATGTTCTCACAGGACACACTGACGCTGTCAGAATTATGCTGCAATATTTCAAAGGGATACGAATCGACCAGCCAAACAGACTGGGGATGACCGCTCTCATGAAGGCGGCGATACAGGGTCGCTCAGACTGCTCCAGGTTGCTTCTCTACGCAGGTTTGTATTCTTCTTCTTCTTTTTCTTTTTTTTCTTCTTTTTCTTCATCTTCCTCTTCTTTCTTCTTCTTCTTCTTCTTCTTCTTCTTCTTCTTCTTCTTCTTCTTCTTCTTCTTCTTCTTCTTCTTCTTCTTCTTCTTCTTCTTCTTCTTCTTCTTCTTCTTCTTCTTCTTCTTCTTCTTCTTCTTCTTCTTTCAGATCTGCTTTGTATGTGTGCAGATGTAGGTTCATTGTCTGTCAGACAGATACACTCTGACTTGAATAGAAACACTTTTAATTGTTCACCTCCTAGGACAGACATGTTGGTGTCGTTGGGGCGTAGGAGGGGTGATCGTGGGGGTGGTCTATCATTTGTTTTCTAAAATGAATCCCCAAAATACACATAAGGATTGCGAAATTTTCACTTTGTTCGATACAGACACACGCGCAGTAATACACATGTGCGCGCGCACACACATACACACAATCATATACATAAACATACATACTCGCGCGCACACACACATACACAGTCATACACATAAAAATACATACACACACAGGGTGAAATATACAAAGCTAAAACAATTAGGAAAAGCATAATGTAGCTTAAGCGTGAGGAACTCGGTTCGTAAATAGGAGGTACTCGGTTCAATTCCAGCTTCAGGCCATTTTGCAGCAGATTTTGACAATAGCATCGAAAGCCGACAGCTCACTGGGCACTGACAGACTTAGATTAGTTGCGTATCCTCAACAGGACGTTGCAGAACCAACCCCAACAGACCAGGCTGTTGTGTGCTTTTTCTAAGCAAATTTACGTCCAGTAGTTTGCCATTGCTTTCTGGACGGTCGGCTTTCTTGATACCACTGTCGAAACGGGCGCAAGGTGCATGGCCCACAGCTGGGATCGAACCCGGCATTCCGGCATTAGGAAGCGTTCGCATCGACTTAGCCACAGACTATTGAATGTAAATTTGCCCAGGAAAACCAAACTGTCAAGAACGGCTGCGGCTGGTTCTACAAAGTCCTCTAGAGCAGCGTTTCTCAAACTTTTGCACCGCGGAACCCAGGTCAGGCACACATACAAATTTGCGGCACAGTTTGAATACTCAGGGGGAAAAACAGTGCAAATTTAATGTTCAGTTGTCATTAATGCGAGAAATGAAACTGTTTTGACGAATTTTTCATTATTTCGTTTATGTTTATGGGAAGTTTAGTTAACTAACCCCTCAGATCACTTGAAGGTTGCTCCTGACTTTTTTTTTTTTTTTTTTTATGTAAGCTACGTTGAGAGTGCACTGCAGCTTTGACGATAGTATTGTTTTCTGAATACACCTGCATCCAGAACTTTTCTTGGCTTTCTTCATTGTATTTCTGTTTGAAAATGTTGTCTTCGCTGATCTCGAGCAGATTTTGAATAATTTTTGATTATTTCTGCCGCACCCCTGGCATAGGCTCGCGGCACCCCTGGCATAGGCTCGCGGCACCCCTGGCATATGCTCGCGGCACCCCTGGCATAGGCTCGCGGCACCCCTGTCATAGGCTCGCGGCACCCCTGGCATAGGCTCGCGGCACCCCTGGCATAGGCTCGCGGCACCCCTGGCATAGGCTCGCGGCACCCCTGGCATAGGCTCGCGGCACCCCTGGCATAGGCTCGCGGCACCCCTGGCATAGGCTCGCGGCACCCCTGGCATAGGCTCGCGGCACCCCTGGCATAGGCTCGCGGCACCCCTGGCATAGGCTCGCGGCACCCCTGGCATAGGCTCGCGGCACCCCTGGATAGGCTCGCGGCACCCCTGGCATATGCTCGCGGCACACCTGGCATAGGCTCGCGGCACCCCTGGCATAGGCTCGCGGCACCCCTGGCATAGGCTTGCGGCACCCATGGCATAGGCTCGCGGCACCCCTGGCATATGCTCGCGGCACCCCTGGCATAGGCTCGCGGCACCCCTGGCAGCCAGTTTGAGAACCAGTGCTCCAGAGGAGAGGCAATACAGTTTTTAGTTACTTTAAAAAAAATTAAGTCCTAACCTGCACAGCCTGTGGCGTCAGCTAACGAACCTAAATACTCAATCTAAAAAGACCCAAATGGTTATAGCACACATGTGCATTTAAAAGTTGGACTACACAAAAGTTGTGAAAAGACAAATATATTAAAAACATTAATTACAGATCAAGCAGATGTGACACTAGAGAAAATGAAGTAAAAGTAAAAGATCAATTTACTTATTCAAGTAGTAGTTTTTGTAATCAATGAAATACTCATAAAGAAATGTTGACATTCATTGGCAAGGCATCAACACCTTTTAGAAGCCTGAACCAAACACGAAACACTGAATTGTATAGTTTTACAACCGCCATACGTATTTTCAATACATAAGTACTTTCAGCTTTGACAAATGTCATTAAAAGTTAAAGAACCGCTAATGACATGGAGCGAAAGTTAAAAACATTAGAAACCAGAAGCCTGAAAAAGCTGATAAACATAATATGGAATGCATTCAAGAGGGGTACAGAAATAAGCAAAATATCTGGGCAGCCTTTATAAACAAAGAAGATGGCGCTCTACAGCATACATCCTGTAAAGAAACGAGCAGAGAAACACGAATAGTCAATACAATTGTAAAATCAAGGGATTGATTGAGCGTCAACAAGAAACCCTAAACCGAACTTTGACGATAGAGGCCAAAAGTGCTGGGCAGGGTTACCCTAATCGAAGGGGTTGAATGGGACAGAACGAAATGGAGGAATGAACTATGAGTTAAATTTAGCATATAATGACACAATATGACAATGATGAAAATTCTGAAAGAACCTAATTCGGGAGGAGGTAATTTGCCACAGCCTGTGATGTACATATGAGAAACTTTCCACCTGCCCAGCTTCTTTAGTTCACAAATAGGCATGTCTAAACCTAAATGGCCCGAAAAGCGACGCTAGCGGTAGCTTTGATGATCTTGGGGCATCGAACCTGCAACAGGAGCAACTGCAGTCTGGTGGCTAGAAAGCGTACATGTCTCTCCATTTGTCAGAAGTAAAATTCTCGCTGGGGCGGATTTGAATAATTGAAATGGGCTCCCAGAAAAAGTCTTGGTATTAGGAAGGGTGTTCTTGACAGCAGGATCATGAGCCTGAACATAAGGGGCCATTTGGCTGGTGCAGTCGTCACGGACTGTGCAGGTTAGAATTGTATTTGTGTACCCAACAGAAAAAAAAAACATGAATCACCTTACTTGGGATCGAACTCAGGTCTCTAGCATGAAAGCCTGACGTTGTAAACACTGAGCAACGGCTCCTCCCAATAACCTGAAATATCAGGGACAGCCAAGTCGAATGAGGTCATTTTAGCCATATCAGCCATCAAGAAACTTCTATCTAGTCAATCCACCAAAGAACATCTAGTCAAGCCACCAAGGAACATCTAGTCAATCCACCACGGAACATCTAGTCAAGCCACCAAGGATCATCTATTCAATCCACCACGGAACATCTAGTCAAGCCACCAAGGAACATCTAGTCAAGCCACCAAGGAACATCTAGTCAAGCCACCAAAGAACATCTTGTCAAGCCAAAACGGAACATCTAGTCAATCCACCACTGATCGTCGAAATGATGGGATCACATTCAGAAATTACAGGTCCCAATCGGAGGAGGTGGGGGAGGGCAAAGATCCACTACTATCCTGTAGCTCGTGGAAATAATTGGAGAAAACAATCGCTGCTTTGGAACGAAAATGCTACAGAAAATTTCACAGAATACAATGTACCAAGAAGATGAAAGACACCGATAGCCTGTGCGAGCTGAGCACTGAGGAAACTTTGCCCATAAAGAGCATCCCATCCCGGAACCTGAGATATGTTGGCTATGTTAAACGTCAAAAAGTGGCTTGTTTAAAAATTGCTTGCTTACCTACCTGGAGTCAGTTACTGTGGCTTTGGCATTGCGAACTTGCTTTATAATGCCGGGGTGTTGGTTTCGACTGTGGTACCGACAGCTGACCGTTCAGTAGCAATGGCAAAGTATTGAAAGTCAAATTTGCCTTTAAAAAACCACAACAGCCAAAAGGTGCTGAGGTTTGTTCTACAACGTCATGTAAAAGATACGCGCTAATGAACCTACCTGGAACAGGTTGGGAGATAGAGCTCAGACTCGGAAACACGAAAATCCTGCCAATTTCCTACTAGGGGCGCCATGACCTTATAAAAAAAATATAAGAGAAATGACATTGGGAACTGCAGGCTCGGGGATCACAAGACAGAAAACCAGTGCAACAAAATTAGCTTTCTAATGACGTTCAATGTACCATAAATATTCAATACGACCGCCCTCACCATGGCAACGAATTACACATTGCCATCTAATTATGCCTTTAATTTCACCCAGATAGAAGACACGAGTTTTTTTCCCCCTCTCTCTTTCTGTTGCATTGAGGATGAATCTCTACAGTCAGTTATGACAGGCGTGTTTATGTGGGGTTTTCTTCTTCTTTTTACTACAGAGTAAGGTTGACTCTTGAGAAAAATAATGTGTTCCTTTGGGCATGAAAAAAAATGAGCATCACATGCTAGTGTGAATCAGATTCAAATGGGGACCAAATGAAAATAAACATCACATAAAACTGGGAAAAAAAATGAAAATGGAAACTAAATAATATTTAAAATTTATTAGTCATTCGAAATATTACCCTCATAGTACATCGGAAAAATCCATAAGCTCTCGGTTCCCATCTTCAGTATATCCCCCAGCGTGTGGCGACTGATAGCACCAGTTGTGTGTTGGTTTACTATTCTTCTTTGGCTTCCTTTATAGTGTTTATGTTTGGCGACATCTCTTTTGACCTGAAATTCGTGTAGTCTTTAGAGTGTAGCCTATTTAACGGTGTCTCCTGAATCATCTTCTCATCCTGCCTCCTTGAGAGTATTAAGAACGTCGGTCCGGTCCATTGATTTTCATGTACCAACCGTGGCCCGGCTAGCAAGCCAGTCATCTCGTTCATTCCCTTTTACCCCAGACAAGATTTCTTCAGCGACTCTAATTATCTTCTTCGAATCCATCTTGTTTCTATCTTCCTAAGTATGCTCATGGAATCATTTAGAAAGCTAAAACTCTTGTGTCTCTAGCCACAGTAAAACTGTTGTGTCTCTAGCCACAGTAAAATGGTTGTGTCCTTAGCCCCAGTAAACTGTTGTGTCCCTAGCCACAGTAAAACTGTTGTGTCTCTAATCACAGTAAAACTTTTGTGTCTCTAGCCACAGTAAAACTGTTGTTTCTCTAGCCACAGTAAAACTGTTGTGTCTCTAGCCACAGTACAACTGTTGTTTCTCTAGCCACAGTAAAACTGTTTTGTCTCTAGCCACAGTAAAACTGTTGTGTCTCTAGCCACAGTAAAACTGTTGTGTCTCTAGCCACAGTACAACTGTTGTGTCTCTAGCCACAGTACAACTGTTGTGTCCCTAGCCACAGTAAAACTGTTGTGTCTCTAATCACAGTAAAACTGTTGTGTCTCTAGCCACAGTACAACTGTTGTTTCTCTAGCCACAGTACAACTGTTGTTTCTCTAGCCACAGTAAAACTGTTGTGTCTCTAGCCACAGTAAAACTGTTGTGTCTCTAGCCACAGTAAAACTGTTGTGTCTCTAGCCACAGTAAAACTGTTGTGTCTCTAGCCACAGTACAACTGTTGTTTCTCTAGCCACAGTACAACTGTTGTTTCTCTAGCCACAGTAAAACTGTTGTGTCTCTAGCCACAGTAAAACTGTTGTGTCTCTAGCCACAGTAAAACTGTTGTGTCTCTAGCCACAGTAAAACTGTTGTGTCTCTAGCCACAGTACAACTGTTGTGTCTCTAGCCACAGTACAACTGTTGTGTCTCTAGCCACAATAAAACTGTTCTGTCTCTAGCCACAGTAAAACTGTTTTGTCTCTAGCCACAGTAAAACTGTTGTTTCTCTAGCCACAGTAAAACTGTTGTGTCTCTAGCCACAGTAAAACTGTTGTGTCTCTAGCCACAGTACAACTGTTGTGTCTCTAGCCACAGTACAACTGTTGTGTCTCTAGCCACAGTAAAACTGTTGTGTCTCTAGCCACAGTACAACTGTTGTGTCTCTAGCCACAGTAAAACTGTTGTGTCTCTAGCCACAGTAAAACTGTTGTGTCTCTAGCCACAGTAAAACTGTTGTGCCTCTAGCCACAGTAAAACTGTTGTGTCTCTAGCCACAGTAAAACTGTTGTTTCTCTAGCCACAGTAAAACTGTTGTGTCTCTAGCCACAGTAAAACTGTTGTGTCTCTAGCCACAGTAAAACTGTTGTGTCTCTAGCAACAGTAAAACTGTTGTGTCTCTAGCAACAGTAAAACTGCTGTGTCTCTAGCCACAGTACAACTGTTGTGTCTCTAGCCACAATAAAACTGTTCTGTCTCTAGCCACAGTAAAACTGTTGTGTCTCTAGCCACAATAAAACTGTTCTGTCTCTAGCCACAGTACAACTGTTGTGTCTCTAGCCACAATAAAACTGTTGTGTCTCTAGCCACAATAAAACTGTTCTGTCTCTAGCCACAGTAAAACTGTTGTGTCTCTAGCCACAGCATTACTTTTGTTACGACCATCACCTGCATAGTCAGACTACTTGTAGTTGAGGCAAAAGCCTCGCTATCTTTTTCTTTTTTTTTTACAGTTTTTCATTGAACCAGAACCGTGAAAGCCAATGAACCTTGTACGTATCGAATGACTGATCTGTCAGTGAAGATAACTGCACCACCGTCAGGAGAATTTTCAATAATAAGGCTTTCACTTTTGCCTCAACCACCAACGTGAATTGTTGTTTGCAATCTCTAGCCACTTTTATGCAGGCTGAAAAGGAAATACTTAAGTCTGCTGGCACTGACCAGGTTCTATCTCCTCAATTGAACAAACTTGTTTAATAATGTCTTTAGCCTGACTCATCCAGGAGTTTCCTCTTTTCAACCTGAAAGCAAATGAAACTGGGTACAAAATAGAGGTGAACCTTCGCCGAATGTAAACGGGACGCAAATGAAACTTGATTAGAATGAAAGGGGGCTTACAATGAAAACGTGAAGTAGTAGTTGTAGTAGTAGTAGTAGCAGCAGCAGCAGGAGTAGGGGTAGTATAGTAGCAGCAGCAGTAACAGCAGCTGCTGAAGTAATAGCAGCAGCAATAGCAGCAGCGGCAGCAGTTAGTTAATCAGTGAATCACAGTTCCAACTTCACCGCAAAAGGTTCATCCCTAGTTTCTCCGCTTCTGTGCCAGCAAAGATTGCCGCTCGCTGTTCCTTATGCTAGAATTGACAGACTGCAGTCTCGACAAAGGTAACTGCAAACACACGAAAATAAAAAATTAAAAAATTAGATAGCCATCAGAATCGCCAACGCAAACGGTCCGCTACAAGAATTACTGTTCATCGATGAGGAGGACACAATGATTTGTCATTTTAGCTTCGGACTGTGTGTGTCGGTACTTCTGATGGCTTCCTTTTGTGTGTTTTTATGTACATGCAACAGCGACAGTAATAGACGCAGCAGGAACAGCAGCATCAGCAGTATCAGTAGCAGCAGTAGTAGCAGCAGCAGCAAAAGAAGCTGCAGCAGCAATAGCAGTAGTAGTTGTATGAGGAGGAAGACGACAAAAAGAAGTGGAGTAGGAGCAAAAAGACAAGAAGCAGCAGGAGAATATGCCTTTTTTTTCTGTGTAATTGTTTGGCCAAAACGGATATGGTCTTGTTACCTAATCCAGTCATTTCTTGCAATTGTTCATGATGTGATAACTTTTGCTAATCTTTGTATCATAAACGTACATCATGAGTTAACCTTCCTGCATTGTTTGATGCAACAGTACAAAGAGTGATAACATCTACGGAACTTACTGATTTGTTTGATGCATCAGTACAATGTGTGATAACATCTACTGAACTTACTGAATTGTTTGATGCAACAGTAAAATGTGTGATACCATCTACTGAACTTACTGAATTGTTTGATGCAACAGTACAATGTGTGATAACATCTACTGAGCTTACTGAATTGTTAGATGCAACAGTACAATGTGTGATAACATCTACTGAGCTTACTGAATTGTTAGATGCAACAGTACAATGTGTGAAAACATCTACTGAACTTACTGAATTGTTTGATGCAACAGTACAATGTGTGATAACATCTACTGAACTTACTGAATTGTTTGATGCAACAGTACAATGTGTGAAAACATTTACTGAACTTACTGAATTGTTTGATGGAACAGTACAATGTGTTATAACATCTACTGAACTTACTGAATTGTTTGATGCAACAGTACAATGTGTGATAACATCTACTGAACTTACTGAATTGTTTGATGCATCAGTACAATGTGTGATAACATCTACGGAACTTACTTAATTGTTTGATGCAACAGTACAATGTCACGTGTGATAACATCTACTGAACTTACTGAATTGTTTGATGCAACAGTACAACGTGTGATAACATCTACTGAACTTACTGAATGGTTTGATGCAACAGTACAATGTGTGATAACATCTACTGAACTTACTGAATTGTTTGATGCAACAGTACAATGTCATGTGTGATAACATCTACTGAACTTACTGAATTGATTGATGCAACAGTACAATGTGTGATAACGTCTACTAAACTTACTGAATTGTTTGATGCAACAGTACAATGTCATGTGTGATAACATCTACTGAACTTACTGAATTGTTTGATGCAACAGTACAATGTGTGATAACATCTACTGAACTTACTGAATTGTTTGATGCAACAGTACAATGTGTGATAACATCTACGGAACTTACTGAATTGTTTGATGCAACAGTACAATGTCATGTGTGATAACATCTACTGAACTTACTGAATTGTTTGATGCAACAGTACAATGTATGATAACATCTACTGAACTTACTGAATTGTTTGATGCAACAGTACAATGTCATGTGTGATAACATCTACTGAACTTACTGAATTGTTTGATGCAACAGTACAATGTGTGATAACATCTACTGAACTTACTGAATTGTTTGATGCAACAGTACAATGTGTGATAACATCTACTGAACTTACTGAATTGTTTGATGCAACAGTACAATGTGTGATAACATCTATTGAACTTACTGAATTGTTTGATGCAACAGTACAATGTCATGTGTGATGACATCTACTGAACTTACTGAATTGTTTGATGCAACAGTACAATGTGTGATAACATCTACTGAACTTACTGAATTGTTTGATGCAACAGTACAATGTCATGTGTGATAACATCTACTGAACTTACTGAATTGTTTGATGCAACAGTACAATGTGTGATGACCTCTACGGAACTTACTGAATTGTTTGATGCAACAGTACAATGTGTGATAACATCTACTGAACTTACTGAATTGTTAGATGCAACAGTACAATGTGTGACTGAACTTGCTGAATTGTTTGATGCAACAGTACAATGTGCGATAACATCTACTGAACTTACTGAATTGTTTGATGCAACAGTACAATGTGTGATAACATCTACTAAACTTGCTGAATTGTTTGATGCAACAGTACAATGTGTGATAACATCTACTGAACTTAATGAATTGTTAGATGCAACAGTACAATGTGTGATAACATCTACTGAACTTTTTTTGTCGCACGGATTCGTGATGAAAAAACTTATATTGAGCTGTTTGTTTCGATTTCTTTATGGTTGGCATTTCCTATATTTTTTTTTTTTCGAACCAGAGTTAATGTCAAAAAAGATATAGCCAGTCTTAAAATGGATTTAAACCACTCGTTAATTATAAATTAAACCAAAAGATAAAATTCCCTCTTAGTACCCTCAGGTACTTTTACGTTCATCAGCCACTTTTGATGCGAGACTATCTTTTTTCTTTATGAATCTCAACCAGCGCAGGAGGAGTTTACTAACTGCGTACATTTGGTCAGAAGTTATTAAAAGTCTGGCCACTTCTGGTGTATTTAATTTCTTAAAATTCCTGTACTCCAAACACTTATGAACTAAACTGAAGGCAATAAAAATTGCACACCAGCGGTTGGCAAAATATTAAAACGCTTAGGCTATTCAGACTAAGAATTGGGTACAGTAAATTCAGAGCACATGTGGTCTGTATAGATCTCGCAGACTCTGCCACGGCAGGTTTTGTGTGTGTGTGTTGTTTATCAAGATAATGATGACAACTCTTTTTCATCAAGTATGATTACGATGTGACTGATCAGGCCGATGCTGACCCGAAAAGTTCTCGAACAGTGAGGACAAGGAATGAGCGTTGTGCCAGGGAGGGGATCTCCTGCAGTCGCCTTTCTATCCATCCTTTTCTTAATCAGTCCGGCTGTTCTGGTTCTGTTTGCTACACATGTAGCCGTGCCCTTGTGTAGAGTTGCTCGCCGTGCATTTCGGTCTTGAGGGGCAGCCTCCCAACAGACATGTCAATATGAGGTTTCCCCAAGGGCCAAATTGGTCGGATTTTGTCGTCATGATGTCCGCACACGATAACTGATTGGAGTCATGTAATAAACATTCTTGCAGACTATTTCCAAGAGGGCTGCGTGGTCTCGAGGCATGGCGTCCGCCTCGAGTGCTTGAGGTCTAGGTTAAGCCCCGGTCAAGTCTGGGATTTTTTCATGTGGACTTCTAGTAATTGTCCCTGGTCTCTTGGTTGTAAGATCGGACGTGTGTATTGTTGCTCACGTAAAAAAAAAAATCCCTTCTCAGTTGGAAGTCGAAACGAGTAGCCTAACGTTGCTGCCCGGGCTAAATTTACAGTTAAAAATCTACCCAAAGTATTTCAGGATCCTCGCCGGAGTTACAGAGCTTGTGCACTGTGCTAAGCTTCTTAGGCCTAAGACAGGAGTTAGAAGAAGAACGGAGCACTTATGGGTTTCTACCCGTGTGCCATGATGTTGATCCGTTGTTCAAACCTCAAACCTTAACCTGAAGTATGAATATGACTGGTTATAAAATAATTTCCTTGTTTAGTTTGAAAAACTCAACAGCCATTGCGATTTCAATCTGTAACACTATACTAAGACATGTAGAAAGTTTATCAAAATGGTGGCTCCCTCTCTCTTTCTCTCTCTCTCTCTCTCTCTCTCTCTCTCTCTCTCTCTCTCTCTCTCTGTGTGTGTCTCTCTCTCTCTCTCTCTCTCTCTCTCTCTCTCTCTCTCTCTCTCTCTCTCTCCAGCTGTCCTGGTTTCATCCAATGCTTCCCAGCTGCACCTGGGGCTGCTACCTCCCCTCCACCCCCGCCAAAAAATAATAATCCAGGCAGTTAGGGCCGGACCGTTTCACCCTACTTCCCCACCCCGGTAGCCCCACTTTGGCAAACATCAGTCTAGACAAAATAAGGTCATAAAGCATAAGCAACCCCCCACCCACTCAATTGTCCCTACTCCTTGGCGACCAAACAAGACAAACTATGCGGTACCGGTGGAAATCCTATGTGGCCCATGCCAGAATAGATACATAACAAACTTTGATCGCCAAAGAAGGTGAGCAACACTCATGTGCCTCCCCCTCCCCCCCCCCTTTTTTTACCCCCACCCCACCCTTCCCCCTTTGACGATGGTTTTTCTTGGGCGTTTGAAAAACTACCACTGAAAGAACAAAATAATAATGAACTTCTAAAGCTGTCATTGACTGATGTACATTCTATTTTTGTTTTTACAGGGGCAGATCCAAAGCTTCGAGACCAGGGGCGAAAACTGTGTGCTGAGGAATGGGCAGCTTTCTGTGGTCGACGAGACTGCGCAGACGCCATTGCTAAATTTTCCAACACGAAAAGCTTTTATCTGAAGGCAATGGAAGCAGAGAGATCTCATCAAAGACTGGAGAGATCCAACTCGCTTCCTGATCTCGCCAATGATATCATCATCGACGCGAAACCACAACATAAAAGAGCGTCTCTAAGGAAGAAGATCAAAAATAAACTGACCGGAACTACACCTGAAGGTCCTAGCAGATCGAGTCTGTCACCTGGATCTCGAAGTCCGTTTGCTGTTATTGCCCGTTGTGTGTCCACTCCAGTTCTTCCAGGAGCAATAAATTCTAACACTGGCAACAATTCGTCAAGGAACGTCAATGTGGATAGTATTCCTCGAGTGGAAGTCACAATGCCTCCAAAGGATGAAGAGAACAGTGGAGCCGATTTCTGTCTCCCCCCTGGTCGGACTGGAAGATCCAGACGCCGTCTACACAGCTCAAGGTCCAACCACGATGCAGACTTTCAACACAGTGAGGCTTTACATTCTCCTGCAAGCAATAATAAATCCACACCCGTGACTGAAGAATATGTGACTGTCACGTGACAGCTGCTTCAACATAAGCTTAAAAACAGCAAAATGCAGTAAAGGCGAAATCTGAACTCTTGAGTACTGAACTGCCCGTGATTTGGATAGACACGGACGTGCTAAATCAATCCAGGTCAAGTATTCGTGCGTTCTGTACAAGGACTTGTTGCAGTTGTCAAACCTTACGCTTACCCTGGTTGCCTCCACTAAAACAAAACCTTGTGATCGCATACCTCATCGTTTCATGCCAATTTCATTTGAGCCTTGTTGGTTGTGCAGTGTTACCAATGCCAAGCGTATACATTTATACGCCCTACTGATTTGTATAATGAAAACGTAGAGGAGCTTGTGAGAATTTTCTTTGTAGTGACAGTTGCAGTTAAAGGGCGGTACATAATGTGGCAGAAGACTATGTTTGCTAACACTTGTCAGATCCCCAGAAAAATGCTGTGGGAAAGGTAATACTAAATTTCATGTATTTTACTGGTAATCGAGCTTTTAACAAAAACGCTACCAGTAATACTACTGTGTTTTATATTACAATTATTACTACAGTTACTGCAATCGCAACTATTACTCTTAGTAACACCACTGCTACTGCTGCTAAAACTACTACTTGTCATAGTATTAGAAAAAATACTGATTCTGTCGCTCCTAGCGCTACTGCTGCTGCTACTACTAAAACCACTGCTTGTCTTACTAATCTACTACTACTACTACCTACAACTACTACCACTACTATTACTACTATTACTACTGCTACTTATCCTCTTACTACGACGACTATCACTACCACCAGTTGCTGTGACCGTTACATTTTCCGCCAAACCTGATACTGCTTTTGCTGCCGCTACTAGTTATAATAAACTAGCTATATTTTTTAGAGTAATATTATTGTTATTATTTTGTTGTTTTTATTACTCTCTTAGTAATAGTTTTTGCCTGTATATTTTAACAAATTCACATCATGCACGGATGTAAGTTGTGGGTAGTCACTGCCATAACATAGAGTCTAGGGGAAAAAAGCATAAATATGTTTATCAATGTTTTTTTGCGTCAGTGTGTTCACACAGGTGGATCTGGCTTTACAAAACAGGGTTCTTCAAACTGGGAAGATTGACGGGAACAGAGCAAGGAGAAAAAGATAAATACCAGGAATAATTGGCCAAATCGATGGGGGCGAGGCAAGATCAAGCATTGTCCTGGTCCGTGATTCTGGTGATCGTGTAAGGAAGCCACCTACGCCTAAAGACACGAAACACGAAAATGATGATGGTGGTTGTGGTGTTGGTGGTGGCAATGATGATGATCAGAGCAAGGTATTAACACCGACGTTTGTGATCACGTAGAATGTGGGTATCCAGTTAGTTGGTCGAGGTTTCAACATCACCGCAATCGAGTTTCTCCATTTTTGCTCCGTTCCTGTGCCAGCGTGAATCAAATGAAATGTCTCTCACTGTTGCACAGGGGTATCTAGTAGGTCCCCGGTTGTGTAGCTAGTAATGGGGCTTTCAAACTTTATTATGAAACCAAGGAAGCTGTGGCTGTAACAAGGTCCCTGGCACTGATGGGCAGTCATGAGTTCACATTCGCGTGAACACTGAGTGACTCAGTGACTATACTCTGGAAAATCCAGACTGGTTTCACCAGACGTGAAAGTATACGCTCAGTAAATGCATCGCAGATAACACGCCCAACCTTTATCTTCGCACCAGGCAATGCAGGGTTCAAGACAACGAACATGCAGATTATTTGGCGGGTAATGCGTTAAAATGACTGGCCCGACAACGGACAGGAGTAATTCGCCTGCGGATTACTAGGTCGTGGATCGTGTCCAGACGGCGCCTAGTTTTTTTTTTTTTTTTTCTTCAGAAAATGACCTTGGCTCCCAGGTCGACTCAGGCTTGAATGGGTACTAAGTACAGTCATGGGAAGTAAAGACGGCCTGTGTGATGCTGACTACATCACCCATTCAGTGCCGATTGTTCTATAAACTTTAGATCTTGCCCTATATGCCCAAAAGGCGTGAACGAGGTTCCTTTCAATTTTTTTCATCCTGCTGGAGTTGCTTATTTGCTCCTTATATACTTTCATTTATCTCCTTCTCAGCATTTAGCTGTATAGTAATTCTAGTCATATTTTGTGTTGTGTTAAATTTGCTTCTTATTCTAGACATTATTTTGTGTGTATTCTTCTTCTTTCTAGTCATCGATTGTTTCGTGTTTAATTACTTCTCGAAATCTGCTCGACCTGAGTCATTCCCATTTACACCATTGCTTATACACTATTTGACGGCTGGCCTAGCGATTAGAACGCTTGGCTGCAAAGAAGAATCCCTGGCTCAAATCTTAGGTGAGCCTCAGGGGCAAAAATAGAAACCTCACCTGCACAGTTCGTATGGACAGCACTAACCATGCAGCCCTGTCCGAGAGTCCGATTAAGTGCATCAGGGGAAGATTGAGGTCTGGCTTCATGACCCAGGTCGGGCCTACCTTCCGAGATTGTATAGAAAGTAATGGGACGAAACAGTTGTCGACTAGAAATCTTTCTACTGATGAATGATGGACCCCTGCTGTGCATGCTAACCTGTGAAGTTCTACTTATTTTTGACAAAGTGAGGACACTATAACCATCGCCTCATGTTGTAAAGTGTAAAAACGAATGGACTTTATTTTTACAGAAGAAGTGTAAGATGAGACAATATTGGCTTCAAATCAAAGACTGTTAAAAGGAAACTTACACCTGGCGTTTGGGCTGTATTATTTTTTTTATTTTTTAATCTATCTTGTTTAGGCTTTGATATACGTTAAAGCCATTTTTACAGCAGATAATAAAATGTTACTCAGGAGATCTGGTTTTCCTACGTGAAATATTAATGGACGGATCTGTGTATTTGTGGCGATTTTCCTGCTCTTTGGTTAAACGGGTTTATTAATGCACTTTAAGTTATTAGCCAAGAATGCATTATTGAAAACAGCTTATCTGCTGCAGTTCAATGAAAACAGCTTATTTTCTGCAGTTCAATGAAAACAGCTTATCTTCTGCAGTTCAATGAAAACAGCTTATTTTCTGCATTTCAGTGAGTGTGTTGCTGAAGATTACATAACGCCAATTGTGATTATATTTTTTTTTGTTCTGAAAATATTTTCACGTTGTATCAAATTGTGATAAGTAATCCCTTCACATCCTTCCCTTTTTATCAAAAGCTTGGCGTTTTTACACATAAATATTTTAACTTTACTTTTTAAGATATTTACACTATTTTATTATATTCTATATTTGTTTGTATAACGTTAACAGTGTTGTGAGTTAAAATTGTGTGTGTATGCTCAAATATTTGTGTGTGTGTGTGTGTGTGTGTGTGTGTTTATGTGTGTGAGTGGGTCAGAGAACAAGCAGACGAGAAAAAGCATAAAGAAGTGATGTGAAAGAAAGTTCTCCCAGTTGTGGTAAAATGCAGAAGTGGTGGTGACTGGTTCGGATTTCATTTTTACAAATAGCAAACGCTGGAGAACGACTAAAGACATAGAGGGGGGGGGGGGGGTGGAGTTAAATGCATTTGAAAGCAAAGATAGGTGAAGAAGTGAGCGAAATGTCTGGGCAACCACTGCTTTCAACAGTTATAAGACAGAGAAGATGGCGCTTTATGGGACACATTCTGGGAATAAATGAGCTGAGAATCGGCAGACATGCACTAAAGAGGGGGAGAGAGCGAGGACATGCTAAAGAAACCATGAAATGAACGGTAATGAGAGACACCATAAAGGTGGACTGGATTCAGTCTGATATCGAATTGAGTGGAGTGACTGCAAGCCCTCTGCGACATATAATGATGCAGCAGGACAGAGGAGGAAGCACCAAACAAGCTGAGGGCCCTAAATGTAACAATCGGGCACTTTTAACAAAATAAACTTAACAAAATTGGGTGCAACTCGAAAAACTGTCATTCAGCTGCACAAATCATCAAAGTTACATGCAGACAGAAACCATAGGATGCAGACAAGACGCAGATGATGAGATGAAAATGGTTGTCGCGTACAGTCTTTCAAATATTCCTTACAAGCGATTTAAAGACCCCAGCAGATGTGGGTATCTTGTGCATCTAAAGATGGTTCATTCCAATACATTGTAACTTGTTCAGAATATCGATCTCTCGCTCAACTTCCCGCCGCGGGTTTAAAAAAATGGCTGTAAATACTAGAGTGCAAAAAAAACCAAGAAAGCCTTGTGAGATTCAACCCCCCCCCCCACCCCCCCCCCCCACATACTCCCCACACCACTCCACAGTTTGCTGTGGACGGAAACATCAAAGTCTTTAATCCTATTGTAAGAACATAATAATAATCGAACATTACTGTGCTAATGAAACATAAATATAATAATTCATTTGAAGGAACAAATGTGTAAACAAATATATTTAATGATGATATCCATGTATGGATAAACAGGCACAATCACTTCCCTTACATAATGTCAGCAAGAGGAATACCTGCCTTAAAAGGACCTGACCCACAATATCCCAAGCCAACAGTGAATACTAAAACCCAGCGCCTAGTACAGGCCTGTTCAACTGAGTTCACCCCAGGGACCTAAGTTTTGAAAATTGTGGTCGTCGTGGGCCGGAGGTCACAGCCCTAGCACAGAATGATCATTGATACGACATAATTTGCAACGATCCGCGGGCCATTTGCTAGGCCTCTGTTGGCTGAATTCGGCCCTCTGGCCAACAGTTGAAAAGCCAGTATCTAAAGGGAACCAGAAAGACGCTGCGATACAACAATCAATTTAAAAGACACGGTACTGTGTGGCCACTAACGATTAGCCAGCCTTCCACTTAAAGATGGCAGCTGGTCTGTGCTGTTCTGTTAAAAACATATTCTTGTTTATAAGTTTAATTGAACATATCTTGTAAAAGCCATCTGTGTGTGATCATCATCAATATCATCATTATCATCATCATCATTATCATCATTATCATTATCATCGTCATCTTGTTGTGTCATATAGGGTTTGCCGTCTATTCCTGTATATCTGTGATATATTGCTGGTATTTTACATGTTACCAATGTATCTCACATGTAGTATATTGGTGACACACAAAATGGTATTATGCTCTGTTCCTACGAAGAAATAAGTAACAATATAACTAATAAGAGTGTCATACATCACGGTCTAGAAGGTGTGAGATAGCCTCACATATACAGGTCACTGCTATCAGATCTACGCATGTTGTTTAATATGCCAATAATAATTTGTGAATTGAACCGCATTTAAAGTCTATGGTTAAGCACCAACAAGGAAATCGAAATCAAAATTCTGTGAGTATCTTTCCCCTAGCAACATAAGGATGCGAGTCGTGCACTATGTCGCAGTCATGAGGGATGAAAATATTGGCTTTTATGCTATATAATTATTCTTAATACACTGGATCAAAACGAGAAAAAAAAAGGAAAAAGGAAAAAAAGGAGGGGGGGGGGGGGGGAATACTGTTATCCTGAAAGATTTAAATGTCCAGAAAAAAAATCGCTATTAAACAGCATCTTACTGGAAAATTGAAATATTTTTGGGCTTATCCAGCGCTTTCATGAGCTGGAAAGAATAGGAGCGAAAGGGATTTTCCATCAAGGAGGGGCAGGGACTGACCATACGAGTATAGAAACAGGATATAAGACACGCCTTTGGTGGAGACGTTCGCGATGCGGGAGAGCTGGCGAGATACCGAGTATCTCTCAGGCGGACTGCGATGAGAGCGACGTTCTGCAAAGGACCTTCAGTGTGATAACAAGAATGTCTATTTTACGTGTTAGAATTAAATAACCTACTTACGCCAGCCAATGTTGATATACATAGACATATCAAAACATGTAATCAACATCACTGACGCGGCAAGGGCCGTTCATTACTACTACTTTTACTACTACCATCACCACCACCACTGTCATCATCATCACCACCACTGTCATCATCGCCATCACCACAGCCACCACCACTACAACTACTAATTTTACTAGTGCTACTGCTGTTAAAGCAAGAGCAACAGCTTCTACTACTCAAACTACTACTAGTTCTGCTGCTGCTTTTAATAACAACTGCTTCAGTTACAACTGCTACTACTACTACTTCTAGTAATAGTAGTAGTAGTAGTAGTAGTAGTAGTAGTAGTAGTAGTAGTAGTAGTAGTAGTAGTAGTAGTAGTAGTAGTGTTGCTATGCCTACTATTACTACTGTTATTACTACTGTTGCTGCTTTAACAACTACTTATACTGTTGCTGCTGCTGCTGCTTTGACAAGAACAACAACTACTACTGTTGTTGCTGCCGCTCTAACAACTTCTTGTATTGTTACTACTGCTATTACTACTACTGTTGCTTCTGTTGCTAAAACTACTTCCACAACTACTAAAACTGCTTCTGCTGTTGCTACTACTACTGTTACTATGCTATTACTACTGCTAATACTGCTAAAAACTAATTTTGAGTTGTTTTTATTTACCTCAAGCTTTATTTTATTTAGCTGAGTCAAAACGTAATTAGAATTAACCCGTTTTCAAAATGTCGTAAATTAAGAAAGTCCGGGATTTGCTGCCTTAAAGTTAACAGGATTTGATTGCGAAATGAAACAGCCAAATCCTGCCCCGGCTAATGTTGAAGATAATTGGTTTGACGTTAATTACGCTGAAGTCAATAATGTGAAAATAGCTAGAACTTTCCCTCATGTCAGAGGACTACGTGCGTGGCATTGTTTCAAGTTTCTAGAAGATAAATGTTAAAATGAGAAGATAAAGAAAAAACAATTCTTATCTCATTTTAACGATACAAAAGGTTTGGAATATTTATCCGATATTTCTGACTATCTGTAACCTTGGCTTCCGGTCGACCCAGTGTCAAACAGGTAGCAGGTAAAGTCCTGGAAAGTAAAAGCAGCCGGTGTGATGCTGACTACAGTACTCACCAAGTACCGATTGGTCTTTAAAATATAGATCTAGCCCTATATGCTTCATACCCCTTAAGGCGTGGAAGAATTTTTTTTTTTAGCAGAGGATCTGCGACATACTTTCCGAACACATCATACTCTCTCATTATCTTTCTCTCTGTCTTCTCTCTCTCTCTCTCTCTTCTCTCTCTCTCTCTCTGTCTCTCTCTCTCTCTCTCTCTCTCTCTCTCTCTCTCTCTCTCTCTCTCTCTCTCTCTCTCTCTCTCTCTCTCTCTCTCTTACACACAAACACACCAAAAAAGGGGTTCTGCATGTCATATCTAATTAGAAGGACACCAGTCACAAATCACGCGTTTGCTTGGCACTGAGAAATTCTTTAACCACAGCTCCAAATTTCGTCCAATAACTTCAGATATCCATACACTGAGGATCTCTGTACAGCCGCGGTGTGGAAATATTTAAAGATGCCGTTTCCAGTATGTGGTACCTGTGTGGAGACAGAAGACTCGATGAACTAAACTGTCTGCCAGTTCGGCAGTACAAAATTGTAATGTTGTAAACTTATTTGTTGATTTTTATTGTAAAATAAATGTTTTTAAACTAGAACTCACTGCGGGCGGTGTATTAGAAGTAGACAGAGAAAATATGTGTGTGTGTGTTTGTCTCTGTGCACAGGAAGATGTGGATAGAAAGAATGAACATCTTCGTGCAAATGTTATATAAGTGAACAGCAGCATACAGTTGTTCGTAAAACCGATTACCCACAATTGCAGCTTGTAAGTCGACCTCTCAAACTTAAGAAACCTTTCCAAAGCTGGGATCGACTTATGTGTCTGGTATAAAATGCAAACAGTTACCATCTATTCGTAGGCACCTTACCTACAGACACTGTTCCCTGCCTTCATTATCCTAGATCTTTCCAGGTCCGTACTGGGTTTATAAGTAACCTCCGAACACACAATCAACTGAAGTTGAAAAACAGATGAAAGAAAGAGTAGTCCTCATCACTTGTGATGGACGAACCATATTTGTAGAGAAGTGGAACCCCACTCCTAACAATCACTGTAAGTCACGCACTGAACTTCCAGAAGGCAACCACAAATATACTCCATTTAAACTTGCGTTTGGTGAACTTGTTGGTCATATTTACCGCTAGGCCTAAGGTTTGGGTAACTGATAGGGGTCGACCTATACGGTAGGTATAGGGCTAACTTATAATTTGTAGCTAAAATTCTTGAGGTTGACTTGTAAGTCAGGTCTGTTTATGAGCTGCAGTTTATGGTATTTATCCATCGGGTTTCAAAACAATACTGTTCAACTGTGTTGTCATGTTTCCAATATTTTGTCTTTACTAAATAAAAGTTGTTACTGGCGAACGACATTTCACTAGGGTTAAATATGTGTCAGTGAATAGAGAATCAGGGAAGGTGTGTTTATCTATGTGTGTGTGTGTGTGTGTGTGTGAGAGAGAGAGAGAGATAGTGAGGGGGGGAGAGAGAGAGAGAGAGAGAGAGAGAGAGAGAGAGAGAGAGAGAGAGAGAGAGAGAGAGAGAGAGAGAGAGAGAGAGATACCGATTATTATATAGTAGATCTAAGCATATTGCACTTTTTCTAAGCGTTTTCTTTATTATTTTCCCTTTTACAAAAACTTACCAAAATTTATTCAACAAAAATAAAATTTAAAATTTGTCAAAAATCGTGTGTACTTTCATTCTTTTCTCACTCTTGTATATGCTAGTTATCTAACTTTTGTGTAAATCTGTTTGTTTACAGGGGTCGTTGAGAACACACCTGGCTATCACGTTAATCAAAGTACACACTCGTTTAGATTAGAGTATCCCAAAGTGAGCACCTCTGTCCCCTGGGGCAATCCACTAGAAGGTGAGGGGCGCTAGCAGACTTAGATGCAGTTGGAAGACACTGAATGAAAATAAGACAGAAGCAGCGAGAGGGGGCGGGGAGGGGCGAGGGGTGTAAAGAGGGGGGGGGGGTAAAGGAGGGTGTATAAAGGAGGGTGGTGTAAAGGAGGGGGATGTAAAGGAGGGGGGTGTAAAGGAGGGGGTGTAAAGGAGGGGGTGTAAAGGAGGGTGGTGTAAAGGAGGGGGTGTAAAGGAGGGGGGTGTAAAGGAGGGGGGTGTAAAGGAGGGGGGTGTAAAGGAGGGGGGTGTAAAGGAGGGGGGTGTAAAGGAGGGGGTGTAAAGGAGGGGGTGTAAAGGAGGGGGGGTGTAAAGGGAGGGGGGTGTAAAGGAGGGGGGTTGTAAAGGAGGGGGTGTAAAGGAGGGTCGTGTAAAGGAGGGGTGTAAAGGAGGGGGTGTAAAGGAGGGTCGTGTAAAGGAGGGGGTGTAAAGGAGGGGGTGTAAAGGAGGGGGTGTAAAGGAGGGGGTGTAAAGGAGGGGGTGTAAAGGAGGGGGTGTAAAGGAGGGGGTGTAAAGGATGGGGTGTAAAGGAGGGGTGTAAAGGAGGGGGTGTAAAGGAGGGGGTGTAAAGGAGGGGGTGTAAAGGAGGGTCGTGTAAAGGAGGGGGTGTAAAGGAGGGGGTGTAAAGGAGGGTCGTGTAAAGGAGGGGGTGTAAAGGAGGGGTGTAAAGGAGGGGGTGTAAAGGAGGGGGTGTAAAGGAGGGGGTGTAAAGGAGGGGGTGTAAAGGAGGGGGTGTAAAGGAGGGGCATAAAGGAGGGGGTGTAAAGGAGGGGGTGTAAAGGAGGGTTTATGTAAAGGAGGGTCGTGTGAAGGAGGGGGTGACAAAGGGGGGGGGGTGTAAAAAAGGGTGGGGGGACGAGAAAGAAAATGCTTTTTGATAAGCTGTTCGAACTTTCCTAAAATAAACGAAAATATGTTTTAACCAATCCTGTTCATTTTTCGCATTAACATTATTTATTGTGTTATTCTTAAGTTTTGTTTTAGTAATTCCATAGCGCAAAACTCAATTGAAGGATGGTCTAGGCTTAAACTTCTAAAAGCACGACATTTGTACTATCTATCTATCTATCTTCTTTTACCCCACCAGGACATCACACAAGCGATAACCACTCGATGACCCAAAGTGCCACCATGGGGATGAGGATCACCCATGGAAAGGTCCCAGAAACCTCGTTCAGCCATTAGCCATATTTATGGCCGCGCTATGTTACAGCCCCTGGCAAGAGCCGAGTGGAGTTTAAAGTAACGAAAAATTGCATCCCACAAAGGGATAACGAGATTTATTAATTTGTAAAAGCGATTTGGCAGAATTTAAACATGTAGCCTATTAAGCCAGTGATTCACAAACTGTGCGCCGCGGCGACCTTTTCACAGCGGCGCCCCGAAGTATTGTAAAAGCTTCCTAATTAATTTAACAAAGGCACGAAAACTCATACTTTTACTTAGGCTAGGGCGCCGTAGAAAAAAAAAGTAACTGAAAAGAGGCGCCGCGACCAAGAACAGTTTGGGAAACACTGCATTAAGATATGTGACTGTTTAGCTGTTCATCGGTAAAACCGAAAAGGAGTCTGTCAGAGCAGCGTAGAAGAGCCAAAGTTCAAAGTGGGTTACATAACTGATATTACTAAATGCTATAATCAGCACGTCTCCAGTAGCCTACATGAAGGGGAGCCGTATAGAACCAATGCTAGTCGATGGCTTTGTTGTTTAACCACTGTTCAAAACACCACTACAGCTGCCTATGATTTCATTGGCACCTTTTTTGTCTTTGCAGGCGAAAGTTCCCCAAAACATACATCTAGGTACCCATTTTAGGGTGGGTCGACCTGCAAAGCCCTATACCATGATAAAAATCCACGCAGCTAGCAGTGGGTTTCGATCGCGCTAAGGAGTACTAAATACAAAACAAACTGTGCGTACAAGACAACACGGCTTCTAAAACACGGCTTCTAAAAAAACCAGGTCAACACGAAACAAAAAAAAACATACGTAAATGAAAAGGAGAGTGACTGGGGGTGGGGGGAGGGGAGAGAAGGCGGGGGGGGGGGATATGGACATGAATTAATTTTAAAATATTAAAATTTAACTCTTTAAAAGCAGCCATGTATTTTCGAATGCGAAAAATGTCGCACAATAAAGGAGAATGGTTCTGATGAAATCCAGAAGTAGAATCTATATTAATAAAAATGTTAATTTTCCGAGTCTGTTAACTATAGACACGGAAACTACTGAACTGATTGCTTTAAAATTTTCACACAACGTTGCCTTTGACTCAGTACGTGTTTTTGTGTCATAAAATCGCACAAACCACGAACGAAGTAGCTCCAGAAACGGTCAAATCATTATTTGTTTCGTTGCCGGCCAGGATTTGTTTTTAGTTGATTGGCCATTTTTGACTGCTGAACTGGGCTGCCAATATGTGCCTCTCCCCCCCCCCCCCCCCCCCCCCATGATCCATATATTATGACGCGTTGGGTTCACATTTTGCAGCGTTGTTTACTTTGTTGTTTTAGTGTATCTTTTTTTCCCCGAACATTATATACTTACATAACAGTGGATACATTGTTCCAGTCGTTACGTTACTATAGATTTTATACTATTTATCATTCTTGGCTTTTATTTTTCGTGTTCTTTTTTTCCTTATGTTTTGCTTGGGTTTTTTAGTCAGCTTGGGTTTTCAAACATCCTATTTGCAGTCCCAAATATACTTTGTTTTTGCCCATTGTGTTTTGTGTTTCGTTGGAAAAAAAAATACTATTGTGCATTTCAATTGGCGGCGAAGTTGAACTGTCTTGATTAATCTACGTTCGTTATGCAAACGACCATTTCCTGACTAAGTATTTGGACATGTAAAGACCGGAACCTAAGACATTATTTCTTATTGAACTTTGCCTTAGTATATAATTTTATTTCCACTAACTTCTTGAGTTTTTGGAAGCATAGTTGTAAGTATTCCGCCTATCATGCGGGTGACCAGCGTTCGATTCCCCGCTAGGTGATATATTTTTCGGGGGCCCTTAACTGGGCCGCTAGCACCTTGTGTTTTGGTTTATGGCTAGGCTGCGATATCTACGCCTTTTTCGGTTTTGGGGTCTACAGCTAGCCTGCGATAGCGGCGACGTGATGCTCAATGGTCATGTCACGGGTAATCTTCGTTTGACCTCGAGAGGGGCCGTTGTCACGTTGTGTTGTGGTTTACAGCTAGGCTGCGAAATCTGACCTAAACTCTTCAGTCTTTGGTAGTATAGTTGAAAGTATTCCATCCTTCACGCGGGTGACCGGTGTTCGATTCCCTGCTTAGTGATAATTGATCTTTTTCCGTTAAAAGAGTAGTTGCCACGTTGTGTTGTGGTTTCCAGCTAGACTGCGATATCTGTGCCTTTCTCCCAAAGACATCCGATTTCAGTAACGTCCCAATTAACCTCCCAGCTATGCTTCGCTAACTATTCGGCGATGACAGAAACTGATAACTAAGACGGCTTACAGTCCAGTTTAGTTTGGGTGGACAATGATGCCAAGGTCAGTTAAAAATCGTCCCTTCGGAGACGGAGAGATGACGGGTGCGGGGTATTTTTCTCCGCTATTTGCCAGTATAGTGTACTTTTTTTTCATCACGGATTATTATTGTGGGTTACATAAATGTTTCAATGTGGGAGCAAAATTAAACTAAACAGTCAGTGGCGACAGCATGCGGCGCTAACTCCTCTGGTTACACTGACCTACACAGACAGTAGTGACAGTTTTTGTTGTTGTTGTTGTGAGGGTGGTGGTAGTAGTGGTAGCAGTAGTACTGGTACTGGATGGGTTATGTCGTAGCTGTTACACTGGCCACATTGGCTTCTCAGTACAGATTAATGCTACCTTTTTAAGTATGGGTGTACACGGATGCCAAGCTCAGTTTAGTTACAATATTTCGTCAGATGATGACTTTTCCATCCTTAGGAGAGGATGATATGATTAGTGGGGAAAGGGGGGGGGGGGTCGATGCCAGACACTGTTAGCTGAGAGAGCTTAAAACATTATTTTAAAGTTCTCATTTCTTAACTATTTCTATTTTAATAATTTCACCAGGGATGATTTTGCAATCCTTCGGAGAAGGAGATATGACTGGGTGGAGGGGGGTGGGGGGTGCGGTTATGACAGACACTGTTGGCTGAGAGCTATTTTCTTTCTTTTCCTTTTCACCATTCTGGGCCACAGCAACGCGTGGCCGGGTACAGCTAGTTAAATATAAATTCCGAATGAACACTGCATTTGTTGAGGGAGAGGGTACAAACAATTTTACTTGCAAATGGCAGAAGCACACATAGGGTGGACGAACGAGAGATTACAAACAAACGGATAGACGATAAAAAGACAGACAGACGGATGGACAGACAGGCAGGTTTCAACTGATGAACGCACATACATAGATAGACAGACAGACAGACAGACAGACAGCCAGCCAGCAGTCAGCCAGACAGCCAGACAGCCAGACAGACAGACAGACAGACAGACAGACAGACAGACAGACAGACAGACAGACAGACAGACAGACAGACAGACAGACAGACAGACAGACAGACAGACAGACAGACAGACAGACAGACAGACAGACAGACAGACAGACAGACAGACAGACAGACAGACAGACAGACAGACAGACAGACAGACAGACAGATGCTTGTTTCAACTGATGGTGGCATATAAACAGATAGACAGACCAGACAGACATAAACTGGTTTATCTATATAAAATAAAGCAAGGAATTTATACCCAAACCTAATAGGTTTCTCTGGCGTCGAACGGCTATATGTAGAAAGTAGCGATCATAAAGGATTGAGTATCATAGAAGATAATGGCAGTAAGGAGCAGCTCCTGTGGGCTGTTCGTAGTTGCTGTTAAGGTTGTGAAGTGGGCAGTGTATCGAATATTGCCTACCAGAATCTAATAAGGCAACAACAAATAGAGCTGCCCAGCTCGAAAGCTAGAATGGCTATTGCAACACCTCGGGTTATTAGGGTATGCGATTACTGAGTGCTGTAGAAAATCTAGCTAATGGTACAGTTGTCGAATACTGAATCAGTCAATTACCAGAGTGTAGTAGGGGTGTGACGGTTGGGACCTAATAGTTTTGTTTAGTTGCAGTTAGGAGAGGGGAACAATGAAAGAACCCAGCGCTTCATCTATAATCTCCATACAGTACGCTTTATAGTAATTTTCGCACCTAATAATTGAGCTTCTGGCCAAAATAGAGGAAAGACTTGGCAGAATGTTGAGCTTCGAAGGTATTTTTGCTTCGGACAGCGCTTTGCTAATGCAGTTTCTACTTAAGGACTTTAGTCTACGGTTTCGCTGCCTGAGCTACTGAGTTTAGAGCTTGGTTGCAGCCCTGCGAGCTGTGTTTGTCCAGTGGAATGCCTTTTATTTGTGCAGTGGTTGTGTCGTGGCACTTAATATGGCCGGTAGCCGTATGAGTTGTTGAAATATCTTATGTAATAATTATGCGTGTGTGCAGTAACCAGCCTATCGTGTCCGACTATTTCCATTCAGGGCTCGGAATGCTGAAGAAGAAGATAAAGATAAATTACCCACTCAAACAAGGCAAGGTCCCTTGAGACATCTCCCTTTATATTGGTTTTCTGTCTTTGTTCCTGGATTCGAACAAATAGCTACTCTGTCAGCAGGCAAACATGCTTCTTCTGCACTATAGCAACACACTAAGAAATTTACCTCATAACCATTCTACCTAGACTAATAATTCTACTTCTAGCCCAGTCGTCTGTTACATTAAAACAGCAACTATCCGGGCCAGGAAAACTTTAAAGAAAAATTCTCTGCTCAAATAAAAGCGCCAGATCCGGACGGAGCTGACTAGTTTTTCAAGGTTCGGTTCTCAACGGATGAGCTCCGGGCAAGAAAGTTAAGGGAAGCAAAAGTCTCTGTTTGTTCCAGATGACGTCAATGCTTTTGATCCAAAATAATGCTTCTAATCTGAATTTTCTCCCAGGCGATTCGTTGCAAAGAAGTGGGAAGCAAGGCTGGCCAGTTTTCTTTTCCCCCATTTAGGAGATAAAATGAAGCCGATATTGGAAAAGAAAAGTTGCTGGTTGCTTTTTTGTTTACACAAAACATTTCGGCGATAACAGGAATGGATGGTTTAAACAATATTTGTTCAGTATCGTTCATTACCATTCAGTATCATTTGGTGTAGATAATTATCCTATGGTAAAAACATGATTCTTTTTTCACAGTGGAAGTTGGCAGCAAAGTTTCCACTGCTTTGGGAAAATTATGTCGATGGACTTTACTGCGCGAATCTCGTACTACTGTCTGAAATCTACAAGAACGGTCTTTATCTTATATCACCATCGTCATTCTCACCATCATCAACAACATCATCATGATCAATTTCAACTTTTGCTGTTAAGCATCCGGGCGTGATGCTGACCACATCTTGTGCCGATTGGTCTATAAAAATATAGGTCTAGCCCTGTATACCCTATACGCCTAATGACGTGGAAAACGGTCCTTTAATTCACTTTAAGTTAAGCGTAGATAGGGAATAGTTAGCTGTCCACTGCTTGATGCGTAGCTATGGCTAGTGTTATTCCGTATGAATGTACAAGCTCTTGTCGACATCCATTGTCTGCGAGGACGATCTCTTGCTTTTACAGCGGATCTTTTCATGTGTAGTGCCTGTATCAGTCGTGGCTTTAGCCACATTCTAACGAGATGACCAAAGCATTCGATCTTCTGTTTCTAAATGAATTTGTCGCAGGTTGTTGTCTCCATCTTCTGTCTGATGGTGTTATTTCCCATTGTGTCTCGGATGGTAAAGTTGACGTATTTCCTCTGTCAGTTCATTTCACGGGTGTTAACTTTACGTAGGTTGACTTTTGATCATGTCTACATTTATTACTGGTAGCACACTGTTAGTATGTTTATTATCTGTTTCTTCGCTGTCATACTTATGATTACTGCGCCTTACAGTCTCCATGACTAAGCAGTCAAACCGTTTGCCTGGCATTGTGAAAATCGTGGGTTCGATTCAAGTATTGCATCGTTTACTTCATGGGTGCAACATTGAGAGAGATATGTGGGGTTCGTTGCTTGAGCTGCAGAGTTCGCGCTACGTGATACGATATTTTACTCGCGGTATGCTGTTCCGAGAAGAGATACCAGGTCATAGTAAGTAACACCCGATGCTATAAAATAGGTCCTTCTGACCGAAAACTGTCAGCTTTAGACGTTCCTGTAGTAGTGTTTAGAATCAAAGCGTCTTATTGAAACCCTAAAATCATTTGTTGTTTAAAAACATGTCTAAAGATGTTTATTTTCATTTTTATTAAATCAATTTCGTAGTTGCGAGGTGTTCTGTACTATTTCAGCTGCGGGCGATTCTAAGCAGACCGCCCTGCGTTGTTTTGGAGAGTCGACAGTTGATAAGCAATGACAAATTACTAAACGTAAAATTGTTAGTACAACTAAAGAACATTAAAAAAAAAATTATTAAAAAAAAAGAAAAAAAGCCAAAACGTGATCGAATTTTTTCTGCAATACTTTTTTTTTTTTTTTTAGAAATGTCAGATGTTGTTCAACATATCTGGATATTTATATTTCTGTGTTCTCTTTAAAAGGACGGTTGGTGCGTATTTTTGTGGTTAATAGCTAGGCTGTGACATCTAAAACTTTCAACCCATTACATTCAATTACATTTAACGACATTATTTTTAGAGCGCAATGGGTCTAACCCGTAACTCCCCCGTCCCCATACCCCATCCCTTGCCCTCAAGTGGAGCTTTGGGACCCAAGAAGGGAGTCAAATTAGTCATCTATGGACGTCACTACCGCAAGCTTTTGGTAAATGTGAAAATGGAGATTTTGTAACCTGTTATCGGTGAAAGCCCGCTGCATCCTCGTAGCTGTCCAACGTTATTACAGATAATGGAAAAATGGGAAGTGAAAAAAAAAGCCACAGTGTGTTTCGCAATGAACGCCCTGTAAGGACATATTTTTGGATCTTGCGAAGCAAATTGCCCCTAAGAGTGGATATAATCTCTCGAGCCGACGGACGAAATGTGAATTACTGTAAAAAAGTGACAAACGTTTGCGAATGCTGCCTGGTCATACTGCAATAGAATGAACCAACAGTACTGCTGAAGAGAAAACGTTGGAGTGGGGGTAACCCTCAACTTCCTCCACCGAGCAATTTTAAAGGGTTAGTTGAATACAATTCCAGGCATATATCACAAGAGGAAAGGAAAGTAGAGCAATAGGTAGACCAAGAATATAATGGAAGGATAATATTAAAGAAATGTCTTAGGTCGAAGCAACCAGAAAAAACACGAAGCAGGACCTTTTACCTCCCTCGACACCCCAAGCGGTAAAAGAGGACGTAAAGAAGAAGATGGAGGATGTGGACATCTAGTTTCGTTTAACTGTATAATAATAACAACAACAACAACAACAATTATTTTAACATACAATGAAACAAGATTCAATACATGTGAGGCGCTCAGGCCCTAAACAATTATGGTGAAAAAGGGGGGGGGGGGCGCAGGGCTCTCAAAAGATAATAATCAAAGCCCATAAAATAACATAAAATAACAAATTATTATTATAATGTGCTGACTAATAAATAAACAATAATATATCTGTAATAGTAGAAAATGAGTAAACATAAAAAGAGAACGCCTGCATGTCGTGGGAAACTGGGAGAGGGTTGCTTCCTACAAAATATTTATGGGCTCAAGGTGCCTGAAGCTTCAGGTTCCGGCGCCTGTGAATGTTCATCGGATACAACATAATTTGGGTAGATAGGAACTGGTAGAACCAGCATTTTTTTCTGGTACTTTGCAGAAAGAAAAACCTCGACATCCGGCCTGGTTTAAACATCAAGGAGAACTAGCTCGTAAACAGCATCCTCTCCCAAAACCTGGCGTATTTTGGACGTGTCAAGCGCCATCATGGTGTGGAGAGAACGGTGGTGGAGGGTGTGATTTCTGGAAAACGAGATTAAGGCTGATCTTCGCATTCGCGAAAGTAGATACAGGACACTGAAGATATACTGGCTAAGAAAGCACAGAGTTGAGTCGAGCTGAGTCAAGAAATTACATCACAGCACTCGGAGAATTCCCATGCATTCTCCGTCCTCATCTTCAGCAGCCAGCACAGAGTTCCAATACTGATGGTACCGGTCACAATCTGGGTATATGTCCGTCTTGCCTTTCCTCTGAGTGTAGTGAGCCGGCCAGAATCTCTAGTTACACCGAGGTGCCTCATTCTCTCCAGGCCATAAAAATCTTCTATCTCTACTGATTCCGTTGCTTCTTCCCAAAGGGCATAGAAAACAGAAAGCACACAGAGCTGGAGAAGTGGCTAGAGAAAAAGAGACTTTCAGGTGTGCGGTGTAGAGAGTGACGTTCTGTTAAAGACATGCTGACTGACTGACTGACTTTACAGAACCTCGTGTAATCAGGTAATCGCAACTTCAGCTTCACATCAATTCTATCAGTCCATAGCTGATCCATTCCTGTGCCACTGATAACTGCACACTGTGTTAACTACTTCCCGTTGTGAAAAACAAATGACAGTCTCGGTAACGCCAATAGGCAAGACACGCATTAAATGCATAAGACATCTGTCAGAAGTGCCAGTGTATACAGTCCAGCAGTAGAAATTCAGTTCATCGTCGATGAAAGCAGCAATCACAACAAATCGATAACCGCACACCACACTTAGTCAACAGTTCCCTATCAACAGGCCACTGGTCATTTCCTTATATCTGCAGTTCACATTTCCTGTCAACAGGCCACTGGTCATTTCCTTATATCTGCAGTTCACATTTCCTATCAACAGGCCACTGGTCATTTCCTTATATCTGCAGTTCCCATTTCCTATCAACAGGCCACTGGTCATTTCCTTATATCTGCAGTTCACATTTCCTGTCAACAGGCCACTGGTCATTTCCTTATATCTGCAGTTCACATTTCTTGTCAACAGGCCACTGGTCATTTCCTTATATCTGCAGTTCACATTTCCTGTCAACAGGCCACTGGTCATTTCCTTATATCTGCAGTTCACATTTCTTGTCAACAGGCCACTGGTCATTTTCTTAATGTGCAGTTTACAACACAAACCATATTTGTCACAGTAGAAAAGCATTCCAAATAAAATCCGCAGATAACAGTGTGCGCCATGCATTTAGCTCAGTAGCTGGGTGACGGAACTATATCCTTCCAGTCTTTGTATGGAGGAAAATGCAACGGCAGTTGTAGTATTGCAGAAGTCGTTTTCATCAATGCAGGCCAGAAAGACATTGGTCTCTTGCCAACTTCTCCGCTTCGTGAACTTTTATGCCCACAATTTGGTAGGCATCCCTTGACCACCATCTCATTGGTCGATTCCTGCCTCCTGCTCTAGGAAAATACCATCCAATACTGTTCTCTCCCAAACCTTGTGGCCTCTGATATGGCACGACAAACAATACCGTCAGAGAGATTTCCAGAATATAATGGACCAAGCAATAAAGAAATGCTGACATTCTTAAAGATCTGAACATCATGGGAGATTGGTTAGTAAACAACATCTTGTCTCGGAAACTGAAGTATGTTGGCCATATGAGGCCCCACTGCGAACTGGACAGAATAATAGCGGAACACACGGTACTTAGAAACAGGAACGAAAATGAACACGAGAGAGCTGGCAAGAGACCGAGTTTCTGTCAGGCAGACGTGGTAAGAGCGATGTTCTGCAAAGGGTTTGCAACTTGATGATAATGATGATACTGTTAGAGATTACAACACATTACTTAATTTATAACTTGAGCACAGATTCAATTTAAGTGTAGCAGATAACGCGTTAAACAATTTCATATTCTTCGATTACCAGGACTCAATTTCCGCTATGGCAGTTTTGTTTGTTTTCCCCTCAATCATTTATTTTTAAATCCAGAAACCATGAGTTTAAAACCCTTTTGCTCAGTACTGGGGATATCGCACACCTTTGGCCTTGATAGATACCGTAAATCTGGAAAATATGTGGCTTTTTTGCCAACCTCTGAGGGCGAACTCGGACAAGGAGTTTATCACCCAGTCGCCACTCAACAGGTTTAACCAACTTAGCTAGCGCCTCATATTTAGGTATTTTCTAGTCCTTTTAGGACTGGGGTATGAGAGTTCGACCGTGGGAAAGACAAGAGCTTCGGCGCATAATATTCTCATCGACATTATTGTTTACTTAATAATAAAGTAAGAATAAGTGCAGTGTCAGTCCAGCGTCAAGTATATTAGTCTAGCAATTCATCATTTTGTAAAGGGAGCTGTGTGGTCTTGAGGCATGGCGTCCGCCTAGAGTGTGGAGGTTCCCTCTTCAATCCCCGCTAAGGGCTGGAATTTTTTCACGCGGACTAAGACTTCTAGTATTCCCACTGGTCTCTGGGTAGTAAGATCGGACGCACGTGTGCATAGTTGCGCGCGTAAAATATCCCTTGGCAGTTGAAAATCGAAAAGAGTAGCCTAACGGCACTGCCCGGGCAAAATTTCAAATTAAAAGTCTACCCAAGTATTTCAGGAACCTCGCCGGTGCTACAGAGCCTGTGCTGAGCTTCTTCGGTCTCAGACTTGAGTAAAGGTAAAAGTCGGTAGATGTGAATCAGTGTCATTGCACACGTTTATAAACTATAAGTGCTCTGCCACCTGTACGGACAGCTGATACGAAAAGCTGATAAGGAACTGCCCGCCTGTGTCGCCGTCCACATTTAACCCCGTAGCTACAGCGACGTTCCTCCATTTACCCCAGAGTGTCAGCTCTGGTACCCATTTCCTAGATTCTGGGTGAACCCCGGGAACCGCCTGGTTTCAAACACTGGCCGTGGGCTGCAGCGAGTCGCAGGTGGATTTGAAAGCGAGTCTTCAAACTTGAGTTAGAAGAACAACGGAGCACTTATAGGTGACACCTCTGGACCATGACGTTGATCTGTTGTTTAAAACCTCAAAAACCGTTTTGTTAGTATTAATATTGCTGTCTCTGTGTACAAGAGGGTTAAGTTGTGAGACCTCGTTCTGCGAAACCCTTCATATGTCAACACCAAATGTTTCAGTTCATCAGGTAATTATTCTTGGGGCGACAACCTAGTCAGACCCACAGTCGCATGGGTGGATCGAGACCTCAGCCTTTGACAGCAATTTCCGGCTGGTAACCGCACAGAATGTGCCAGAAATGATTTGTCTTAAATGAGATGTCAACGGGCTCTGCTTAAAATATTATTATGGGGGGGGGGGGGTGGGGTGGGGGTGACTGCAGTCAAGCTTAAACAAGGAATTCCAGAGAAATTTGACTAAAAAGCTCAACAAAATGGTGAAGCTGAAAAACGTGAACAAAACAACACAACGTAACGTTTCGACAGGGCAGCCTTTTTCAAACATAAGTGAACTACACAAACGTAACAATAATATTAAGTAAGTAAAATACTATTTATTTCTTTTCAAAATTTAAGACCTGGATAATTCTGCAAATATTTTGACTAAACAAGGTTAAAAATGAAGAACTGAGGAGAAACACCAAAAAGAAACAAAAAGAAGAAAAAGAAAAAAATATCACCATTAAGCCCTGGTTAAATGACACCGTATCCTTCTTTATAAAAGAGAGAAGAAAATGAGATCACTGTTGTGAAACAAAACTGTCGTTGCACAAAGACGAAATCTAAAACGTAACCCGTGATTCCGGATAACATTTCGGAAATGGCTTATATTTTTGTATTTTAATTAATTTTTTTTTTTTTTTAAATACCGTTCTAAGAGGGAATGCTAAACATATTGAATTGCAAAAATCTATAACAAATTTTCAAACCAAATCTGACATTTCTTGTGTGGTTGGGATTTGTTTTTACATCTGGCTTCTCTCTCTCTGATGTGCTAGGGCAGTGGTCTTCAACAGAGGAGGGTAGAGGCCTTCCTGCCCACTGTGTCCCCTAGATAAGGAGTCTAAATGGGGGGGGGGGGGCTTTCCTGAGGAGGGGGGGGGGGTTACTTTCCTGCCCACTGTGTTTCCTAGTCAAGGAGGCTTAAAAAGGGAAGGGGTGGGTCAAGCAATTTTTTTTAATTGAGTGCATTTGTTTTTGTAATTATTAGTTACATTATTCATTTCAGCTTCATTTAAAATAAATATATTTGTTTCAACTATTTACAAAACAAAACGTCATGGGAATTTGTTTTCAAAAAGAGTTTGTGTATCTATAGTTAAAAATCTAATTAAGACATTTAATTACAGATTAAAAACACATTCTGTATCTCAATACCTGTTCCCTTGTTGCGGAATCTGTTGTTCTCTTTTAAATCACGTTTTGTTATGGGGCTGAAGAGTGCGGTTCTTGCAATATACAAATGAGGGGGAGGGGTGGGAGTCGGGAGGGGTGGGAGTGGGAAGGGGGGAGTCTTACCATAAACTCAAGACAGCGTAGGGGCATGGGGGTCTTGCAATAGACAAACCGGGGGTGGAGGGGTGGGCTTTGCCATATACTCAAGTGGTGGGGGGGGGGGGGGGGGGTCGTGGAGGTCTCGAAATATATTCAAGAGGAGCGTTGAGGTCCTGTCATATACTCAAGGGGTGGGGGGGGGGGTGGAAGTATTGCTCAAAGGGGCTTGACCTGAAACAGGTTGGAGACCACTGTACGTGAGACTTTCGCGGAATGTCTGCTAACCTTCCTGGTTGCCAGATATTTCTTTATTTTATAATAGGTAATTCCAAAGGATTATAATATCTGTGTATTTCCTGCCGTTTTCCACATTTTTACCATTCACCGTATGTCAGTAAGTTAGTCATTCCTCTTGATCCTAGGGCGGCGCATATAAAATATATTCAGGTTGGATAAAGCTCTGATAAGTAATCCCGTCACATCTTCCCATTTACCAGTAACTTTGTCATTTTAGACAAAATTATTTTAACTTTACTTTTTAATATATTCACAATATTTGTTACATTCTCTTTATATATATATATATAATGCTAATAATGTTGTGAGTTAATTTGTGTGTGCGCGCTCATGTGTGTATGCGAGCACTTGTGTGTGTGCGCATATATGTGTTCTCGCTCTTACGCGTGTGTGTATGTCAATAGAACAAGCAGATGAGAAAATGAGTAAAGAAGTGATATAAGAAGAAATCCTCCTATTTGTGGCAATATGCAGAAGTGGTGTTGAAAGGTTGGGGTCTGATTTTCACAAAAGTCAACCCCAAACAGCGAATGCTGGAGAAGGCACGGAACAAAAGTAAAATGCATTTGAAAACAAATACCAAAGTCAAATGAGTTAGTCTTTCCTCTTGGACCTAGGGTGGCGCAGAGGGCAGAGTTCATAGCTCTCCATGTCTGGCGGTTCTTTACCACCTGCTTTAGGTCTTGGATGTTTCTCGTGCCCAAGTTTGAGCCTTTCCAGATGAAGGTTTTACACAAGCTCTCTCGGTGTAACATATTTAGACAGCAGAACATGTAGTAAAGTAAAGTAAAGGGCCCTTTTCTATCATTTCATACGTATTGGGCATATAGGGCTTCACCTATATTTTATAGACCAATCGGCACTTGGTGGGTGTTATTGTCAACATCACGCCAGCTGCTTTTACTTTCCAGAATTTTACCTGGTATTCCCTTTAAGGCTAGGTCGACCTGGAATAAAGGCCAATTTTTAAAATCTCGTGCTCCGTCAGCACGGAAACACATGACCTCCCATGTCTTCATACAAACCCCATAGAGTATAGGTCTGTTTTGTTTCATCCTTTGAGCAAGACTGCTTTTTGTTTTGCAGGTTTTAGAAAGTAAAACATATAATATTGCTTTTCTTCTTCTTCTTCTTCTTCTTCACTTCCTCTTTTACCGCTGTGGGTGTCGAGGGAAATATAAGGTTCTGTTTCTAGCTCTTCTGGCTGCCTCGAACATAGGCACATCGTGCTGTTGTAGAGTTTCGCTGATGTTATCCTTCCATCTTGTTCTTGGTCTACCCCGTGCTCTTCGTCCTTCTTCTCTTTCTATGTATGCTTTCTTATGGTATGGTGTCACATGGCATTCTCTCTAAGTGGGCAAACCATTTCACTTGCTGTCTTTGTATTTAATCCAGAATTGGTTCTGTGCCGACTTGTTCTCTTATGATCTCTTTCCTGATCTTATCTCTTTTGGTCACTCCTACAGCCCTTCTCAGACATCTCATTTCCGTGGTTACTAATTTTCTTTTATGGTTTGTTGTGAGTGACCATGTCTGGCACTGGTAGCACAGAGTTGGAATAAATATGCTTTGAATAAGATGTCTCTTTGTGCTGATTGGGATTGTCTGATGCTGTAAGAGGGGGGCTAGCTGTCCCAATACTTGGTTTGTTTTACTGCATCTAATGTTAATTTCTTATCCAATTTCCCATCTTCCGTAAATGTAGTTCCCATATATTTAAACTCAGATGCCTGTTTAATGCCTTTGTATTCTATTGCTATGTTTAGATCTGTCTTCTTTTTTCCTATTGACATTACTTCTGTCTTTTCAGTGTTGATTCTCATATTATTTGTTTTACATTCTTCATTCATGGATGTTAGATGTTGTTGCAATTTCATGGCTGTATCTGCTATCAAGGCCTGGTCATCTGCAAAGAGTAATTCGTTGATCTTACTAAGATCTTTATTCATGGGCTTGGCATTCTTGCATATACTGTCGATGTAGGTGATAAACAGCCGTGGTGATAAGACACACCCCTGTCTTACTCCAGATGTCACTGTGAAAGGATGAGATGTTCCCTGATTTATTCTAACTACACTTTTACAATCCCTGTATAAACTTTTGCACACTTCGGTGAGGTGTTTGCTAATTCCATATCTTGCCATTACTTTCCATAATAAGTGTCTGTCGACTCTGTCAAATGCCTTCTCCTGGTCTACGAATGCCACAAATAAGTTCTTATTGTATTCAATGTTCTTTTCTATTAACTGTTTAAGTGTGAAGATTGCATCTGTGCAGCTTCTATTTCTCCTAAATCCCATCTGTTCTTCTGCCAGTTGTGGTTCTATCACTGGTCTCAGTCTTGTTTCTATTATCTTGGCATACATTTTGCCAACATGGCTTAAAAGAGAGATGCCTCGATATTGACCGCATTCTCGTTTGCTTCCTTTGTTCTTCCACAATGGTATAACTATTGCATGTTGCTGATCAATACGGGCCGTTTGTTGTACCCATGCTGCATTGAATATTCTGTGAAGCCATCTGATGCTGCTTTCACCTGCTGCTTGAATTATTTCTGTTGGTAAGCTATCAGCTCCTGGTGCTTTATATTTGTGAGACTGTTTAATGACTTTTTCTATTTCATCCATTAGTATGTGTGGTTCTAACACTGTTGCTCTGTGCTCTTCAGTTGTTCTTTCTTGATGATCTCCTAGAGGATTAAAGAGCTCATTTAAGTATTCCCTCCATCTTTCTGCTATCTCGGGTGGATCTATCAATGGCCTTCCTGTCTTATAATTAATTATTTCAGTGGGGTTGTAGCTCTCATCTCTTTTCTGCATATTTTTAACTACTTTGAAAATTTTTCTGCTTGCTGTTTTCTCATTTTCTGCTACTGACTCACCGAAAAGTTCACAGGATGCTTGTTTTGCTTTCTTGACACTCCTGTTGGTTTCTCTACTTTGCAGTCTATAGTTTATATAATCTTCTTCTTTCTTTGATTTTATCCACTGTTTATATAAGTTCTTTTTCTTTTTAATTACTTCTTTTACTTCTTCGCACCACCAAGGTGAATATTTGTTATTTCCCCGTCTGTTTCCACTCTTCCGTTTTCCACATAATTCTTCTGCAATACTAAGCATAGTTTTGTATATTTACTTCATTCTTCCTCAGTATTGCCAACTACATGTGGAAGTTGTTTGAATGCTGTCTCTACTTTCTGTTGTAACTGTTCTTTTACTCCTTCCTGTTTCAGATTTGCTATCTTGATGAGATCTTTGTTTTTGTTTAATTTCTTTCTGTGTTTCTTTAATGTAAAATGTTTTGCTGTTAACACAACTATTTCATGGTCAGTGTCACATAGACCATTAGGGATTGCTCTTGAATCAAGAATTCTCCTTCTTTCTTGAACTCTGGTAAGTATAAAGTCAATCTGGCTCTTGATGGTGACATCATTCCATTTGTACCAAGTGTAAAGTTGGTAATCTCTATGGTCAAAGAATGTTTCGTAATAAAAAGATTGTGCTGGCTGCATAGATCCAATTTTCTTTGACCATTTCCATTTCTAGCCCTGTTCTTAGCTGCATGTGGACCTAAAAACTGTTCGTATTCTCTTCTGTTATTTCCTACCCTCCCGTTGAAGTCACCCATTACATATTGTATGCTGCTTCCCTCAACTTTCTTTATCTCATCAGACAGATCGTCAAAGAATACATCTTTCTGCTCTTCTGTATAATTATCATTGCATGGTGCATATATCTGTATATATGTTTCAGCCTGTTCTCCTTTAATTTTCAAAGTAAAAATTCTATCTGAGTGATAATGTATGTCTAATATGTAGTTAGATATGTCCGGATGTACCAGAAACCCACTCCATTCTTCGATGTTTCTCCTCCTGCATATGTTAGTAAGTAGCCTTTGTGTATTTTCTTATTAATATTTCCCTTGCGTCTTATGTCAGCCAGCCCCATTAACTTGATTTTCCTTTTTTCCATCATTTTAATTATCTCTTCTGTTTTATTTCCCAGGCCAGCGGTGTTAAGTGTTGCAATCTTGTATTTCGCTTTTCTGTCTCGTAGTCCCTTAACATTGCCATGGTCAGATACCGTTTGATCAGTCCGTTTATATCTCATTTTGATTTCTGTAGCGATAATATAATATTGCTTTGTTTTGATAAAAATAAATATCCGTTTCAATTTTCACACAGAAAAGCAAGCATTTCTGATAACAAGTAGCCCACAGGGGATAGGACTCCGCATGTAATTTATCTTATCACTAAGATCATGACAATAAACAGATGACAACTGAGACTGTACACAATTAAAAACTCCTGAAATACGTCAGTTGTCAGTGTTTTATGACCACCGGGACAAATGTCCCTCCTGGGAATTACAGCAACAATGTCCCGGTGTGAGTTATTATACAAGGCGGTACGTGAGAGGAGGTAAACAAGGCATGGAGTTGCGCTAATCAATTCTGTAAACTGAAACCGGAATAAATCAATTACGGCCCCTGAAAGCTGTTGGACAATTGTAATAACAAATCACCAGAAACAAACATATCCATTGGCTGACTGGTTCGGTAAACATTGGACAGTTGCATGCATATTTGGCTGCTGTAAATTTGGTAACGTCCAAACAACTTTGCAAATGATAAGTGTGTATGGTGACCTTAATTTCGTGAGCCAACTGGTCATACTAATAATATTTTGAACTGAAAACAGGAATCCCACTAACACTTGGAGCTGAAAATGGAACATCCCGAGCAAAACACTTACAAACCTAATCCAGCCTTTCCAATGTGAGATGAAATTTTTCGTTTTTTTTTTTTTTTGAAGCCCTACCCTGGCTCTTGCCAGGGGCCGCAATATAGCCCGACCGTAAATATGGTCTATTGGCTGAACGCGGTTTCTGGGACCTCTCTATGGTGATCCTCGTCCACATGGTGGCATTTTGTGTCATCGGGTGTTTATCGCTTGTGTGATGTCCTGGTGCGGTAAACATCTATTACTACTACTACTACTACTACTACTACTACTACTACTACTACTACTACTACTACTACTACTACTACTACTACTACTACTACTACTACTACTACTGCTGCTGCTACTACTACTACTACTACTACTACTACTACTACTACTACTACTACAACTACCCGAGCAAATTACTTTACCCCACCCCAACCCTTCATTATAAAAAAGTAATAATAGTGTTAACGGTGCTTGTAACGTTTTCCGGCACAGTGTGAGATGGAGAGAGAGAGTGTGTGACTTCTCTTCCCATTCATATCTCATTGTGTCGCAGGGCCTGTCATATGTTGCACGAGTGTCACGCTTTGTGACCGGCCACCACCACGTAGTATTTTGCTCCTTGTTGTCACCGGACGGCCATATCGCGTGTTTAATATTCAACGATGTAAGCGCTTTGAACGGTCCCAAAACATGTAGAACTGGCCCTAATCCCAACCCCATAAGCCCACAGCCTCAGCCTACGTCCTACAAGAGAGTTCAGCCTAGGTCCTACGACTGCATGTAGCCTATAATATACGCTGCATACAGTACGATCTAGGCTGCATGCAGTCGTGGGACGTAGGCTGCACTGTCTCGTGGGAAATAGGCTGAGGCTGTGGGGCATGTTAAGGCCAGTTCTACATGATTTGGGACCGTTAAAAGCGCTCACATCGTGGAATATAAAACACGCGATATGGCCGTCTGGTGACAACCCACTCAAGGCTCGGTCGACCTTAGAGCCTAGGTCTTTTTTGTAAAAGGTCTAACACCTGTCAGGACGCTTATGGGAATGCCCCGAGTGCTGTGATGTCGGTTCTTGAATCAAATCAAATAAAATCAACCTGTCAGGACCTAAACCCATGACCTTGCGAGCTCCAGGTAAGTTTCTAGCCTCTAAACCACGACAGCTGCCTCTAATTCTAAACACCCTCGTTAAACTTTTTTTTAAGCACTTATAATGTCTACACTAGCGGCGTCCGTGGCTGAAGCGTTGCGAGACCAACTCGTAATTCTATTGTACCAGGATCCAAACCCACTGCTGGCTGCGAGGATTTTTACCATGTTATGGAACCTCGCCGGCCGATCCAGTCTAAAATGGGTACCAGGATTTATGTCTTGAGGAAGTGAAGATGACTGGCGTAATATTGATCACATTACCCACCTAGTGCCGAATAATCTGTAAAATATGGGTGTTTTTCCCATAAGCCCGATGCGCATAAGGGCGTGAAAAATGATCTTTACTGTTTACTATAGTAGGAATAAACTCACAGGGAGCAAGTACAGCAGGGATCTACCAGTCATCAGTAGAAGTTATCCTCGTCGACAAGTGTTTCGGCCCACGATTCTCCTAAACACTTTCGGAGGTGGGCCCACCTGAGTTCATGAAGCTCAGGGCTGGTACCCTGCTGCACGAGATTACCGGATGGTGTTTTTCTTTCGGATAGGGACAAGACGACTTGGTGATTTGCAGAAGATACTGTGAGATAAGAAGTCGTTGCGGCAGCCTAATTAGAACAGTCAGCATGCCTGGACGACCGAGCGACAAGCTTACATTTGGTTTCCTGGACACATGTTGGACTTTTTTAGCAGGTGGCTGAGGAACACTGGCAGACAATTCGGACACGATGGACTATCAAGGGTGGGAAACGCTTTTCCACTAGAAACCCGGACCAGCTCACCGAGGCCCGTCCCCTACGTTGTTCCGTTGCGTCCAAAGCCAACTCAAGGCCCTTTCGGCTGCCTCGCCCAGTTTTTTAAGTGTTCGTTTCCGTTCATTACCGCGCAATCCTAGTTCTTTAACTACATTGTACAATGAAGTGGAGACGAGACCTCGCGCTCCACTTCGACGGCAAAGACACGTACCGTGTACGCCTCGTTTCTCCTCAGACCGGCTGCTAAATCACTGTATTTCTCGAGCTTGTACAGGTGATTTTCGTCCAAACGCGACTCATACGGGACGGTCAACTCAATCAGGATGAGTTGCCGTTTCTACGCAGAGTGGAGGACTATGTCAGGTCGCAGGCCGGTCTTCCGGATTAACTCGGGGTACCGTTCATGGCCTGGCAGATCAACCACCAGTAACCAGTCCCTCGCAGAGTCTAGCACAGATGGCGCGAATGCGTTTCGGTTGACCTTACCTTTTTTAATCTGCCCAGCCTTGAGGAAACGAATGGGGACGATGGTAGAACTGGCTCTAGCCTTAGCCCTCATTCTAGCCTGGTCAACAACGGCTGCTAACTCTTTTAGCACCTTGTTGTGCCTCCAGGTATATCGGCCTTGACCTAGGGCTTTCCTGCACGCGGACAGGACGTGTTCAAGCGTCTACTTCGCTTTACACAACGGGCAAGTCGGATCGTTAGTCGCAGACCACTTAACCATGTTAACACCGGACGGTAATACATCGTACGCCGAACGAACGATAAAGCTCAGATCTCACCCCATGTGAGTATTCTTGGCAATGCGCTCTCCAGGCTGACCCAATGGCCCTGCTGCGACTGCTGGGCTGCTTTCTGAACCCGAACCTCGTTTTCATTGTCCCTCACCGTTTGTATTACCATATCTCGGCGTTCTTTGGTTGAGGCCTTTGACCACCAATTGACCTTCCCGTGCCCTAGGCCTCGACGGTCGGTTTGAGTGTATCCCATTATCTCCTTCAATTTTAGTGCATTCTGGGCAGATTCTATCGCATCGAGGACTCTCCACTTCTGACCAGTCTTTAGAGCGGGCTGGACAGCGATGACATTTGGGTCTGAAGACTCGCGCAAGAGCATGGCGAGTCTTACTTTGCCAACTTTAAACTCTTCAGTTATCGATTTGAACGGGAGTACCAGCTTAGCCTGCTTGCAATACAGAGCCACGTCGGTCAGACAAGGCGGTGCACCAATCCACTTTCTTAAGGCTGTGTTGATTTTCCTCTCCATGGTTTCCACTGCAGTCATCGTCACCTCGTAGACTAACAGCGACCATAGGAGCTTCGGAATCAACATGAATTGGAGACACCATACCTTGAACTTCCCGACCAGCCTGCAACGCTCGATCGCGAGCAGGCCTGTAGCCAGTGACTCGTGTATTCGCCGGACCTCCGCTCTATCAGATAACTGCGAATCGTAAACGCGACCAAGGCTCTTCACCGGTTCATCCAGAACCGTGGGGATCTTGTTCCTTGCCACTGTAAAACTGGTTGCCGACACCTTGCCCTTATGGATTGACAGACTTCTCGACTTCTGCGATTTGAACTGCATACCGCTCCATTGGACCACCGCGTCCAATCTTCCCAGGATCGTGCGGACAGACTCCTCGCTGCCCTTTATGTTAGTCGTGTCATCAATAAAGGCACGCAGTGGAGGCATCCAGTGATCCCCTATTTGAAGGCCCAGTCCGTAGCCGGCCGCCCCGTCCAACATGATCTGCATGGCCATGACAAACAGTACTGGTGAGATCGTACAGCCCATAGCTATCCCAATCTGCAGCTCAGTCCATCTCGTGGTAAACGTCGAGGTAGAGAAGCGCAAAGAGAACTTAGAAAAATATTGCTTGATCATATCATTGACCTGTGCCGGTACGTGGAACATGCGAAGGGCTCGCCACAGTAGCCTATGGGGGACTAACCCGTAGGCGTTGACTAAGTCCAACCATATCACGTGCAATTGAGTTTTCTCATGCTTGGCTCTCTGAATAGCCTCCCAAATCATGGTCGCGTGTTCAAGGCACCCAGGAACGCCCGGAATGCCACCCTTCTGAACATTCGTATCGATGTACTTGTTAGCCATCAGATACTGTGTGAGCCGGCGAGCAATGACCGAGAAAAATATCTTACCCTCAACATTCAACAGCGAGATAGGCCTGAACTGGGAAAGACTCTTCGAGTCCTGCTCTTTGGGAATGTAAACCCCATTCGCCTTTTGCCACTCAGGACAAATGTGTTTGCGGATCCACGCTTGTCTCAACAAGACGTGAAGCATTTTTAGGATTTTCGGGCAACGCTTGTAAAGAACGTACGGAACACCATTAGGACCTGGGGCAGACTAGCCGCTGGCCTTCTTCACAACTTCCTCAACCTCAGACCAAAGGGGAGGTATCATTTTAAATGGTACCTTCGGCAACTCAGGCTGCTTGAGGCCGCTAAGGATCTCTGGATTGTCATCAAGAGGCTCTCTCCTCTTTTTGTCAGAGTACATCTTGCGTAGATGTGACTCAAGCTCTTCCTGACTGACAACCAGAGTCCCAGACTTCGGTTGCTCGAATAGACCTCGGGCAAACTGATACGGGTCCCTAAAGAATTTCTCTCGCTCCCTTTTGGTTCTCCGTCTGTTGGCACAAAAACGCTCGGCGCGACAGAGGGCACTGTGTCTGTTCTTTAAATGCAACCAGAATTCATACAGCCCCTCCCGTTCGCTACCTGTAGCGGCTTTGAACCGTTTTCTCAGGGCATTCTTGTCTGCCCGACACTTCAGAATGTCCCTCTGCCTCCTGCTAGTATTCTGCTTGGCACCCGGCTGTGCCTTCTGCACTGTCCCGAACTCGCGGGAGCAGTGTTCATATATAACATCACCAAATTGTGTAAGCTTGTCGCCTAACGACTTCTTGTTTAAATCATGTTTAAGTATCTCACATAATGTAGCCTCCAACTTACACCATACCACCTTATCGCTCGCAGGTGGAAACCTAATCTTGGAACGCACTTGCTCAGAAATCATCAAAGGTGCTCCTCCGCAGTCGACGTCATGGGCCTCTCTGGGCGAGTGGGGTTCACCCAGCCCGTCGTTCCCTGACGACTCAGAAACTACCACAGGAGTAGTAGTTTTGCGACGGCGTTTACTGCGTGGTGCACCCTCGCATTTCATTCTTCCGGCATGCGTTCTCAGACCATGCAACCCCGTGAAGCTCTTTTCACATGTACAGAGCCAGCCCGGACGTTGGGCGAGTATCTGAGTCCGGGGCTAGCATTGTCGTCACCGAGAGTGACTAATGTCTACACTGACGTGATGTAAGCTATACGTCTGTATGTGTAAAGATGTTTGTCAATAAGCATGTTTTATGGCAAATGTATATGCGTGTCAATGTTTACGAAGCAATACATATAGGAAGCATCGGTAAAAAGTTCTGGTTTATTACTAATTGGGCTTAAAAACATATATGACTAGAAACTACAACAGCAGCAACAGTTGCGACACTGTATATATATATATATATATATATATATATATATATATATATATATATATATATATATATATATATATATATATATATATATATTATCATCTAGTCATTTCTTTGTGGGATGCAATTTTTCGTTATTTGAAGCCCTACTTAGGGCCAGGCCATAAATATAGCCCAGCCATAAATGTGGTCTAATGGTTGAACGCGGTTTCTGTGACTTCTTCACGTGTGATCCTCATCCGCATGGTGGCACTTTATGTCATCGGGTGTTTATCACCTGTGTGATGTCCTGGTAGGAAAAAGAAGATAGATAGAAGACACTCTAAAGCAACGGGACAACCTCCGTGACAGTCATGACGTCCTTTACAAATACACAATTCAGGTCAGTCCGTCTTAACGAGTCCAACACTCTTCCTCTTCTCTTCTTCCGTCAGGTCGCGCCTCCGCGTCTCGCGGGGAAAAACCGCTATTTATTTCGTGCGTGACTTATGTGGCTGAGATTGTTATATTTACCACTATCATACTTGTTATCATGTTGTACACGCATACACATGTATTGTAGGTCCATAGCAGGGACTTTTAGGTTATAATTCTGACCGGTAATGTATAAAAATGTCAGCTGCGTGGCTAAGTCGGTGCAAACGCTTCGTAATGCCGGGATGCCGGGTTTAATCCCAGCTGCGGGCCATGCGCCTTGCGTTGGTTTCGACAGTGGTATCGAGAAAGCCGACCGTCCAGAGAGCAATGGCAAACTACTGGACGTAAATTTGCCCTTAAAAACCACACAACAGCCAGGGGCTGTTGGGGGTTGGTTCTGCAACGTCCTGTAAAGGATAAGCAACTATGTATAAAATGGCTTCGCATTGCATGCCACCCAGAGCCCTGGAAATACTTCCTCCAGTGTTGATACGGTCAAAGGAGACAGACCCAAATACTGCGCTATCAGCAAGCCAATGGGTGACCTGGTCGATTATGGAAAATCAACTCAGCAGCTGCGTGACGCGGTAATCCGGTGATCTTCCATGTTGCACCGGAAGTCCGAAGACAATTACAAACACACGGAGTGACAACGTTTTATGGCGAACGGGACAAAAATCCCTCCTAGGAATCACAGGAAAAATTGTCCCTGTGTGGATTATTACAGAAGGTCTGATAGTAAGAGAAGATAAACAAAGCTAGGTGCTGTAATACTCAATTGTGTAGACTTGAAGTTTATCATACAAGGTATATACCAAAAGAAGAGAGGGACGTAGAGCAAGAGGTAGACGAATATCAAGATGGGAATATACTAGAAGAGAAATAGCCCAAAGCACGAAGAAAAATAAAGAAAAATAGTTCGTTAGGCGGGGACTAGAAACATAAATATTCTAGCCCAGACAATAAATATTATGTGTACAGTCTAGATCAGCCAAGCAACAAATAAACTGGGCACACTAACCACAAGCCCTAATCTGAACTAGAATAACTGAAACTATGATTACCACATTGAACATCTGTTTATCTCTGTAATAGGGGGGAAACGACTAAGACTACACGGCATTTTTTCCAATTTATGACAAAAATATCACTTTTTCAATGTGTTCGTTTTTGTAAAGTTCGGCATTCGTAGAAAAGATGACACACAAAATGTATGTCATTTGTAAACAATTTAGCATTGAAAAGTTAATACTAACGACACTACCTCATGCACTTTTTAAAGATAAAAAAAAGTTTAAAAGTCAGTTTTCTCAAATCTCTATATTTCAGTTTGCTGTGTGTGTGAAATCCTAAAATCTAAACTAATTTAAGGAGTAGAAACATGAAATTTTGTATGCGTAAACAATATTGTAGGGACTGGTCTATCTAAAAGTAGATTTTATAAAATTTTTGTCTTTAAAATTTGATTATTGTCTTAAGATGCTAGATTTTTTTGAATTATTCAATAAACCTACATTTTAAAATTCTAAGAAAAATATTTAAAAACATGTTTAAAGTAAATAAACTAGGCCTGTACCTCTAAATAGGATAAATAGTCATGAATCCATCATCTATTGTTAAATAACTATGTTTGTTTCTAAAAGTTTAGGATTCTAAGAACATATTGTTTTTTTCACAAGATGGCGGCTATTGCTATGACAACTATGATTTTTTTAACACTTAAAGTATACAAATGTAATAACATGTATCCCTACAAATGATCATTATAAAATAACTGCTCTAACTCTGTAAATAAAAAAATAAAATTTTTTGGTGTAGTGACCCCTTAAGCAAGGTCTTTTATTAACTGATGGCTGGCCAGGTTTCTTCGGCTTACCGTCTAAAACTAATAGCTGTTCTTGCCAAACAAAGCAAAATCGTCAAGCTGCTGAAAAGGAGTCCTTGGCGTTCTCCAGCCTATTACGGGAAGATAACACCAGAGAAACTCTACAGCACTACAATGTGTCAATGTTCGAAGCAGCCAGAAGAGCACAAAGCAGGACCTTCTACCTAAAATCATGTCGTAAGAGTTGACTAATTGGGAGCTTTCTTCGAAGTCAGAGATAATCTGCCTCAGAGGCAAGGAACCAACAGTCTGCATACAAATAAGTCAAGTCTGTAAAATGGATATAAAACTCAGGTTCTGGAACAGGAATACAGTCCAGAAGTGGATGAACAACCAGAACTTTCCGCCAGAGTTTACAACTGGAGAACGCGAAGAAGAAGAAGAATATCCACCTCAACATCCGAAGCGGCAAGAGAGGACGTAAAAAAGAAGATGAAGAAGACTGGAAGTATAATAAATCAATTGCGGAACCTAAACAGGTCTAAACGCTGTAGAACAATTGCAATAACAAATCGCACAGAACAGGCATATTCATTGGCTTTTTGATTTGGCTTACACATATGGCAGTGGTAAATGTGGAAAAGTCATGTCAACTTTTTGTCTTTTATTTTTACCAGCACACGACTGCAGATTACACAGTGCTCGTGTAGCGTTATGGGTGCCCTGATTATACCTTCTTGGGAGGATGAACAGGAATATGTCCCACTGACTTGTCATCCAGACTGAGGTTTTGTAATCTCGAAGTACTCAAACCTTTACATTATCTCTTTAACAAACAGCGTGTATAAAAAAATTTCTTATTTTACTATTTACCAGGACATGAATGTGGAGAGGAGAAAAGTAACATAAATATTGGTTCTTTTTTAATATCTTACCCCCAGATGACGTCACAGTCCAACATTTTAGAGGGTGGTAAGACTGAGTTTCCCGGTTTTCTGATGCTTTTAACGACCTCAAAACATCTAGAACTGGCCCTAACTCCAATCCACCTACTTCCCACAAGAGAGTGCAGCGTAGGATCCACGATATCCACCACCCTCTGCAATTTTAGACTGTCCCGTGACCTGTGGATTTCTCCTGTTTGCGGTAGGATATAGCACCTAAATATTCTACATTTCGAAAGACCGACAGGAAATATGCCAAACCCAGTTCCACATTCCTAATGTAGGACGCAAGTTTGTTATTTTAAAGCCCCAGACCGGCTGTCGTTGAGGGCCCTAAATATAACCTACGGGCTAACCGGCGTTTCTGGGACTTGCGTCCGGGCAATTTTCATCCGAACGGTGGCACTTTGTGTCACCGGGTGTTTATCGCTTCTTGTGGGGTCTTAGTGTGGTTGAACTTAGTCAGTTGGGGAATATATGGTGTGACTAACTATATCATCTCATATCAAACTTTTTTTTTTGGGGGGGGGGGGGGGCACGTTACGTAACGTGCGCACGCACACACAAACACACACACACAGACACGAGGCACATTTTTTTTAGTAAGTCCCGTTCTAAAATTAAAAAAAAAACAAAACTATCAAATTTAAAAATGATTTGTTGCAGCCAAAAGTGAACCATGCACTTATATTATTTCTTACAATATTTACCAACTCATTTTTATTTAAATCAAGGCACCAGGTTCTTAACTCCAATGTCACAGAAGTCTGCCGACAGTGTCTTGAAGCCTTCAATAAAGCCAGTCTGTTGTTCATTATCAGTTTCAAACCACTGGGATGCACGCCACATCCTGAGATACCTGAAAAGGTAATAATCACTTGGCGCCAGGTCGGGGCTGTAGGGTGGGTGGTCGACATATCTCAGTTCCATCTGCGACGTGAAGTAGAGCTTTATCATGCAAAACCACAATTCCAGAGGACAGCAACGCACGCGTTGTGCTTTGGATGGCACACACTTTTTGTGCATCCCAAGTTTCCTGTCACAATGTCGTAAATCAGTGAGCGTAAAACTTCCGAAAATTCGACAGGCAACGCAGACATTGTGGAGCGACGATTTTCCTGAAATTGTATCGTTCACTTCTTCGACCAGATCGTCTGTCCCCTCACTCTGCCGACCGCTACGATCTTCATCATGGATATTTGTTCGCCCTTCTTTAAATTTTCGACACCATTTCCTAACCATACTATCAGTCACGACATGTAGCCCATAAACCTCAATAAGTTGCCGGTGAATTTCGGCAGAACTGGAACCTCACAGCTGGAGAAAGTATTTAGTTTTTGCACTCATTATAAATCGATCACATGCAGAATAAAACAAGATTTCGACAATGAAAAAATAGCATACATCTAGCTAATGAACCACAAAAACATACTGCATAGGCACATTTACGTTTTCCATCGCTGTTTGTCGCTGCGGTCAAAACAAGACTGACTTAAAAAACAGGCCTCGTATACAAAGAGGATGGTAGAGTCCCCAATGAGAAACTGACGATAAGCAGAAGATTTCGGGGTCAGTTTCCATTACGATGTAAAGATATGTGCATGCGGGACATAAATGATGGGGGTATGGAGGCTGATTCGTAGATCGATTAAACTGGGAAAGGAATAATGGGACAAAGGAGACCAGCATTGCCGACAGGTTAGGTAACTGAGAGTCTGATGAGAACCAGGGCAAGTGCACGAGGCGGCACCAATGGTCCAGAAATCTCTTCCGCTTATCGTAGAAGATTCGTCTCAATGTAAGCTGGTCTTGCTAGTCAAACTCCACATCGCCTTGGATTGAGATCCCTATGCTTCTATAATGCAAAACTGAGCACTATTACGAAGACAGACGTAAAGGTTCCAGCACGCAAACACACAAACACTGAACCCTTATATACTTGATCAGAAAGCAAAACAATGTGGCATACAAATAAACGCTGGAAAGACAAAGATCGTGAGATTAAACCGCGCAAATAGTACTTCAGTTTATATTGAAGTTGTCTTGCCCCTATTTAAGCAGTCAAGTAGATATAATGTGTGCAACCGATAGAGATCAGTAAGAAAGATACAAACACTGTTCTTTGGTCCTATAATGAGAAGAATGAAATTGGAGAACATCGTGGCAACTGAAAAGATCAGTGGAGAAAGGGGTAGAGGCAGACCAAGAGAGATGATTCTGGATAGGCTAAAAGGATGGCATAGAGGTATATCACCAAAAGAGCTGTTCCAGGCAACCAGGGATTGTGATAGTTGGAGACGCGTGAGCGCCTACGCAAGTTGACAGGGCACATGATGATGATGATGATGATGATAGATATATTAAAGTATCATCATAGGCCAAGGGGAGTTTCCATAGCATTAGGACATTTGTGGAAGTCAGCTGAACTTTGAATAAGTCTGTGAAACGAACCCAGGACTTTCAGAGCCCGAAGCAATGGACTTGACAACTTTACCACTAAGACCCCATCCTTCATCATAAAAGCTCCTTAAAGCTGGGCCAGTATTGGCATAAATTCATCAAACCACCGCATAACCTGAAACAATTCACCGTCCCGGATTTAACTTTTGCTGTGATGTGTATTGTCTCAACTGACAACAGTTTCTAATTACAATGTCAGTATTGACAAACATGTCAAAGTACGATAGCTGGCAAACATACAATGGTCTGCGGAAGATGAAATGAGAACAATCCAACTCGAAGAGTGTTTCTAAGAGCATCTCTATGACAGTGACATTAAGCTGACAGAGGCATCAACAACTCGGCGGGAAAAAAATAAATGCCAAGTTTACTGTCCATCGTCGGCTCTATGGCTAAGTCGATGCGAACGCTTCGTAATGCCGGGATGCCGGGTTCGATCCCAGCTGCGGGCCACGCGCCTTGCGTTGGTTTCGACAGTGGTATTAAGAAAGCCGACCGACGAGAAAGCAATGGCAAACTACTGGACGTAAATTTGCCAAGAAAACCCACATAACAGCCAAGGGCTGTTGGGGTTGGTTCTGTAACGTCCTGTAAAGGATACACAACTAACCTTTTACTGTCCATCTTAGCATATTGTGAATAATGATCTCATGAGGAATTCATCAGGCTTTAAAAAAAAAAAACATCATATGAAATTATTTGACCCGCTGAAGAGAGTATTTTGGTACCATCTATCACGGAGGATCACCCTGAAGACTTGTAATGAACACAGACCAAGGGAACGATCACGTTAACGTATGCATGTAAGTTGTACCCCACCAGGACATCACACAGAGCGATAAACACCCGGTGATACAAAGTGCCACTATGCGGATGAGGATCACCTGTGGAGAAGTCCAACAAATTTCACTCAGCCGTTATGCCATTTTCATGGCCTGGCTATATTTAGGGCCCCCGACAAAAGCCAGGGTGGGGCTTCAAATAGCGAAAAATTGCATTCCCCAATGGGGTCAGCACAGTGTGTAATGTAATCATCAACATCATCATCAGGTGCCTTGCCGACTGGCGTGGGCGATCATACCTCTCCACAATCCGCGATCTCCTGCAGCATGTATCAGTTCGTGTGCCGACACACCTCCATGCCATGCAACAAGACTGTCAAGCATCTTCTCTCGTTGTCTTCCTCTATCTCTCCTTCCACAGATCTTCCAATCACAACATGTTCTATTTTCCCTCTTCTCATAACATGGCCGAAAAATGATGACTGTCTCCTTCTGATGTCAGTGATAAGTTGTCTTCGGGCTCCCGCCTCTTTTAAAACCTCTTGGTTGCTCTTTTTGGTTGTCCAAGGTATTCTAAGCATTCTTCTGTAAAACCACATCTCTGAGGCCTCTAAAAATTGTTTGGCCTGTCTACCGATTGTCCAGGATTCGCATCCATATGTTAAAACTGGATGTATGTAGCAAGCAAGAATTCTCTTTCTAACTCTCAATGACAAGGATATATTGCACAAGATGTTTTTCATTTTATAAAATGCAGTTTTTGACTGTCGAATTCTGTTTCTTATTTCAGTTATGCATCTTCCATCTGATGTTATCCATGTGCCCAGATACTTAAATTTCTGTACTTGTCTTAAAATAACACCATTGACGTTTATTACACATTTAGGAATAATTTGTTTCTTTGATACCACCATTACTTCTGTCTTCCCATTATTCATATTGAGGCCCATTCTTCCACTTTCTAACACCACAATGTCTATCATTTCCTGTAATTGTGTAATGTAATAGACTACGTAAAAAAAATGTCGGCATCAAGAACCACCTTATAGAAATAAATCCGTATTTAAACGGCGAATTAAAAGGAATATACGCAAGATTAGAACATCTTTCCATAAACCAAAACATCGCAGAGAAAACTATGAAAACGGAAGAACAAGATCGATGTTTTAACGTATAAACAAAGCATCTTCTGTGATGTGGACACCATCTTTGCGACAACTGAAAACTATCAGATAATTTCTTAAATAAATCACTGTCTCATATGCATTGTTAGCTAAGATTGTTTATCGTCTCGCCTGTCAACAGTGTCGATTCACAGCTTCAACATTGGCAAGCAGGCTAAAACAAGATAGCTGGCACACAGACAACGGTTCACGGACGATAACACGTACGAAAACAACCTAGTTTAGTTATGTATGTAGTTACATAATACCGAAATAGCATGTCTGATTAGGCGGCAGGCGATTTGACAACAAACTGCTTTGCGTTGATTTCGCAAGTGATATGAAGGGTCGACCGTTTAGTCAGCAATGGTAAGCTACTGATCAAAATCAGCACAAAGAAACATCTCATGCAAAGCATATTCATACCAACTCTATACTACTAGTGCCAGACATGGTCATTCACAACAGACTAGAAAAGAAAACTATGTAAACGAGATGTCTGAAAAGGGGTGCAGTTGTGACCAGAAGAGATACAAATTAGGAATCGTGTCATAAGGGAACAAGTCAGCACAAAATCAATTCTAAATTACGTACAAAGACCATATACAAAAAGAGACGGACGTAGAACACGATGTAGACAGAACAATATGGAGAGAAACATCAGAGAAACTCTACAACATCACGACATGTTTATAGTCAAGGTGGCAAGAACAGCAAGAAGCAGAACCTTATATTTACTTGGACACCTGAAGCTGTAAAATCAGGAGGCGGAGAAGGGGAAAAGTACTCTTCATCATCCGGTGCCTTACCGACTGGCGTGGGCGATCATGTCTCTTCATAATCTGCGATCTCCTGCAGCATGTATCAGTTCGTGAGCTGACACACCTCCATGCCACGCAACAAGACTGTCAAGAATTTTCTCTCGTTGTCTTCCTCTATCTCTTCTTCCACAGATCTATTTAGTGGTCACAATATTTTCTATTTTCCCTCTTCTCATAACATGGCCGAAAAATGATGACTGTCTCCTTCTGATATCTGTGATAAGTTGTCTTCGGGCTCCCGCCTCTTTCAAAACCTCTTGGTTGCTCTTTTTGGCTGTCCAAGGTATTTTAAGCATACTTCTGTAAAACCACATCTCTGAGACCTCAAGAAATTGTTTGGCCTGCCTACCGATTGTCCAGGACAATCGGTACAAGAACAATTGAACGTTAAAAAAATGCCTAGTGAAAACAAAAATAGCTGACGGGTAGAAAAAGTACAAAAGATTAGATGAGGACATTTGAAAAATGCCTTGAAGATAAGTAATCGCTGCTTGTATTCACCTCCAGAAGACAAAACTAGCAGACACAAACATGGCATACCCAAACAATTGGAACATCAAACACACTGTTAACATAAAAACAACGGCTATATTTGGAAACCAAAGCCATCAAAACAAGATGGCATAAGCTCTCCTGTTTTTCAAGTTCTGTTGCAATTATCAGATCGAGGGACCCAGGTGCTTTCTGTATAAATATCAGGCCGACGGGAATCAAATCGCCAGGGATTTGAGACAACCCTCTGCCGCAAGCAGTATCGAATAGGACGGATAATCTTTAATAAGCGACAGACCAGGCTCCCAATGATTGGGCGGGAGGGAAATCAGGGTTGCCATACTGGCGTTTTTGACGCCAGAACCCATAAATTTGGCGTATTTAAAAATGAGTTAGCTTCAGATAATGAGCTTGTGTTGTGTCATATTTTGATTTTTCCTGGCTTTTTTAAACAATACATGCTCACATTTTCTTCATGGTTCACCCGTGAGAAACACGTAGATTTACTAAAAGCAATGTAGGCCTACAGTTAACACCTTCGTATCGTCGTATCGTATAAAATCAAACAAAAAAGAAAAGCTTGGTCCTTTTTTAACCGCCTGATGGCCTGTTTTTTCAAGGACGGGTTATTTGTGAGCTTGAATTTCTTTCTGTTGTAGCGATGATTTTCGCCTGTGTTTCCTGTTGGTTGTTACCTCATGTCAGCAGCGTGGGCTTGGCGGGCGGCTTGCAGTTTTAGGGAGAGGACATGGCAGTCCTGGGAAGGACAGCCATATGTGCCTGGGTGGCCTGGAACGGGATGGGAGGGGTCTGGCTTCTGCAGTCAGGTTCTGGTGGTGCCCGGGTGGTCTTGCACGGGTCCTTTATTTCAGTTTGTCTTTGTTGTGATGTCCTGGTACGGACTAACGGAGATTCGCGCCATTTCTTTTTGTATTTGTTGTCTTCCTAAACGGATCGTGACTTCGGAGATTCGCGCCATTTCTTATTGTATTTGTTGTCTTTCTAAATGGATCATGACTTCGATAAACTAAGGCCCTCTGTAATTTATGGTAAATTACTAGAATAAATGCGGGATATAAAAGCCAAAACCCATAACTGATACCAAGTGATTCAGACTGTTTAGAAACTACTTGAGGGTAGATAATAGAGATGATCTAGACTTAGTTCTATTTGTGATAGATTGTATTATTTTTAATAATGGCCACGTCATTACAAAGTGGAAAGCATTGTATGAGAGATAGTAACTGGGAGAAAACATACCCACGACTCATAGGATGTTTAGGCGGATCAGAGGTAGCATATTGTAAACTGTGTCAGTACACTGTTACAAGAATTAGTAACATAACAAATCAAGAAAAATTATTTAAAAAAAAAAAAAACACAGGATAAAAACCAGTCAAAAAGCTAGTCCCAGCTTATTACAACAATGACTCCTAGGCAAAGTAATGGTAATGATAAAGCAGCAAAGTTGTAACTTGCTGTAGGCGTGACCTGCCATTGTGCAATAGGCACAGTTGATCATTTAAGTGAAATCATGAGAGCGCATGGTCGGGGCAGAACATTGGAGCACATATAGTTGCATATAGCTAAATGTTAATGCATAGTAAAAAAAATTATATTGCCTGCACTTAAGGTTGAAAAGGTTTACGCTGTATCTTCCACTTGTTCCAGTGAGGATGACAGTCAGGAATCAGGAACTCAATCTAGAGCTTTTGATGTGAAGTGAGTACAATGTTCTATTTAATTTGGCGTTTTTCTGGTGTATTTTGGGTAGTAGTTTGGCTTCGAATGACTTTTTTTTTTCTGGCAACCCTGAGGGAAACACAATTTGCTGAATACAGTGCGATAGCACCGCCAATATGTGCTATGCAAGAAAAGTTGGTGGCATCTCTATCACTTGCCGTATTAAGTATTTTCTGATTTTCCATTGACCTTGTCAGCTATTTAATTAATTAGTCAAGTTATTTTGTCCAAAAGGCTGTTGACGAAAGGTGCCGATGTAGTTGTGCACGTCTATTCTTTTGCTCTCCGAGGAGTTTCCGGGTGATCATTCGCTCCAGTAATCCCACCAGCCGTTCCCCCTTGGAAAATCGTTTCATTTACGGTTCTGGCATTCTCGATCCTTCGAGGATCAATAGTCACAACGCCATTATTATTATTATTAAATTTATTTATTTTACTTGTTTTTATTTCTTCCCTGTTTATCAAAAACCTACTTAGTTGTTTCGTTTGGGATTATTAAGGCGAATAGGGTACGTTTACTGTTTTTAGTCGTGGTAAGTTATTCTTTTTCTGTCAAATGTTAGCCGATGCATGTTCTTCCAGATGTAGACTGAAACTTTATAGTTCTGTGCCCAGTTAATGAGCTGAGTGGTTGGAGCGACACTGGGAGCTGAGGGTTTCACGTGGAATGCTTTTCGTCTGCTCAAAGTGGTTTGCGTTGTAAACTGCAGATTCAGAAAATGGCCTTTTGTAGGAGAACAGATGTGCATTATACGCTTAATTCCTTGTGCAACTATTATTAAACTTTGTAACTGTTGTTGCTTCCATCTACTATTAAACACTCTAGGTCTGTTTGTGTTGGCAGTTCTAATGCTGCCTTATGCATTTAATGCGTGTGTATGCTACTGATTTTGCTGAGACTGCAGTCTGCGTACAATCACCCCCCCCCCCCCCCAGAACGGACAGTGATGGACATTTTGCCTGGTTTTCGTTGTCACAGAACGAAGCCACTATGGCAGTGGCTCCCAACTTCCTAATGCCGAGACCCTTTAATAGTTCCCTCATGTTGTGGCGACCCCTAAACAATTATGTTCCTTCATAACTTAAATGAATATGTGTTTTTCCATGGTCTTAGGCGACCCCTGTAAAAGGGGTGGTGGTCGCGACCGGCAGGTTCAGAACCGCTGTACCCTTTTGCTTTCAAGTTGGAACTGCCTTTACCAAATTACTGATCACCTGAGTATTCTTCTGGTGCCCATTTGATCAACTAAGTATACTTCTGGTGCCCATTTTTTCTCTCTATTACGTTTTCCTGGTTTCATAATGAAAACTATCACCTCTTTAATGTCACATGACATTATCACTTATCATTTCATTGCAACCAGACACAATCGCTCATTACTTCACAGTAACATGATATAATCACTCATTACTTCACAGTAACATAAAATGACACTTTCACTCATCATATCTCTGCAACATGACACTATCACTTATCATTTTGCTGAAATTTGCCACAATCACACATCTCACTGTAACATGGCTTTGCTGAAATATGCCCTAATCACTCATTACAATCATTTCACTGTAACATACATGGCTTTGCTGAAATCACTAATTTCAATCATTTGACTGTAATATGGCTTTGCTGAAACATGCCACAATCACTCATTTCAATAATGTCACTATAACATGGCTTTGCTGAAATATGCCGCAATCACTCATTCCAATCATTTCACTGCAACATGGTTTTGCTGAAATATGCCACAATCACTCATTTTAGTTATTTCACTGTAACATGGCACAGTCACCCAACGGTTCATGGTAACATAGAACAATCACCTGACACATTAAAACACTTGGTATATCTGAAAAATAACATTTTCAAGACACTGCTTTATTTCTTCAACAGAACATGAATTATAGTCAGAATGACAAGATGTACTCTGTATGATTTATAGTAGTCATTCACTAAAAGTACTCTATATGACTCAGTCATGCATGACAAGAAGTACTCTATGAATCATAGTCATACACAACAACCAGTACTCTGCATGAACACGATTCAAAGTCATACTTGAAAACTCTGTACACCATATCATTACAAGAATAATCAACACAATTACTCGGGGTAACAGTATAAGCAATAATGACATTTAAGGATGGTCAAGTGCTGAGTCAAGAAAATATGTTATCATGACATCTGGAGAATATGAGCATTGAGACCGAAAACACGTAATATAGACACATATAACTATATAGATACAGGATTATATATATATGTATATACAGAGCTGTATGACTAGGACCATATTAACTCATTTTATGCCATGAAATGTATCATGCGTTCATTGGTAGTTTAAAGATAGTAAATCTCTTAGTTCTTCTTCTCTCACAGACACTAGTTACATAAACTCATTCAGTCTGAGATAACAGTGCACTTGCTAATGTCTTATCATTTTTTAATTTTAACTAAACCTATTTGCTTAACAGTGAAATTCAATGAAATAGAGTTAGAAGTAAAAAAGACAAGGACTGAAAAAAAAGTTAAATGGGCATAAATAAATAAATAAGGTTCATGTGCTCTGTGCTGGTTTTACGAATCCTCACGCACGACTCCTGCCACACATCATCATGGTGTGTGATGCATAATGGTACGTATGGGCAGGGTCGAATTAACAGCATCATGGGCCCCTGGGCAAACCAGTGTTCTGTAAGTCCCTATGATGAACACTCACAGGAAATTAAATGTAAATGGTCGATAAAATAAAACATATATTTATTTTACTAGTACTTCAACAAAACTGGTGTTAAAACATAACACATAGATTAGATGGCACAATATAACATTACTATTAACTTCTTATTATAACCAAATGTGACGCTAATGTTTCCCCTCAGAACTGCGTTATTATTGGATTGTAGTCAGTTTTTTTCATATGATTTTCAGCGCAGCTGAGTGAAAGCCAGTTCAAATGATGCTGCCCCATTGTGCTACAAAGCAAATTTGTGAGTTTCATTCTTGAAAATGAGCGTTCTCGTGTAAAGTTGGTAGCCACCAGGCACGGGAACACTCTGGGTGTAACGTCAACACTCGGGAAAACAGATTTCAAATTGTCGAAAATTATTTTTCTGTACAGTGCCGGGAGAATCTCACACATTTTCATTAAAGCCATGTAATGCTTGATAGAGAGAGAGAGAGACAGACAGACAGACAGACAGAGAGAGAGAGAGAGAGAGACAGACAGAGAGAGACACACACACACACACACAAAGAAACAGAGGGAGTGAGACAGACAAAGAGAGAGAGACAGACAGACAGACATCTAAGGGAAAATATAATTTTGGTTTAATATTACATAGAATTAATTTGAACAAATATATTTTTATTTATGGTACGTCATTTTACATACAGAGATTAGCATAGGGCTCCCGGTGAAGTGCCCAGTGGGCACCAGTATTTAGATGGCCCTGCGTTTGGGCCTGAACCGAGCTGGCAGGGGATCTCAGAGTTGATGGGCCCCTAGAGATGCAGTGTCTAGAGATCCACTGGCTCACATCTACCCGCCTCCAATGCAAGGGTGATAAGGTCTTTCGAAAATTCATTGGAACGTGAGTGAAGCCCAATGGCCAAACTTCCTACAATATGACAAACCGTGGTTCAAACACCTATGGCATAACATTAAAGGCATCAGAGTGACAGGACAAAACAGGTGAAGCCATGTCCGACTCATGCTTTTTTCCATACTGTTGTGCCAAGTTTCCAGATAAAACAACTTAAAACATGCTGAAGAAGAATTTTCCCATTTGTGTGGTCTTTAAATTCCCGGATATGCAGACTGCTCTCTCTTGATCTCCATAGGGCACAGCCCATGATGAGTGTGAAGCTCAACATACGAATGAGAAGTTAAGCAATCATGTGCAGGACATGGTGACTGCTTGGGTGAACTGAGGACCAAAGCTTTGTGTGTCAATTCTGCATTTATGGTTGCCTCCTAGGACGATAGGGAGTGCCCATGACCAGGCCCCTGCCTTTCCTCGAGGGCCAATCAGTCTACATGAAGCTGTCCTAGATGGTTTTCCAGGGGCAACACCTGTAGATAAAATGACAAAGAGGACACCACACATATAGGGCCGAAGTCAGATGTGTCAGCAGAAAGGCCCACATATAGCGTAACTTTGCTGTAAACAGGTACAACACAATTACATCACTCTGATCAATAAAAAAGAAGAAGATTCTTTCCTTTATCCTAATTCCATTCATTCCTGATTGTTCCTCTTCATGCAACAAGGTCTGTGGCATCCTGTTTCAATGTCTATGCTGCTTCAGGAATATTCCTGCAACCAGAAAAGATAAACATGCTACTACTAAAGATTGTACTTGCCACTACTAAGATTGTACTTGCCACTACTAAAGATTGCACTTTTTTTTACTATTAAAGATTGTACTTGTTGCTGCTAAAGATTGTACTTTTCTACTATTAAATTTTGTTGTTTTGTACTAGTAAAGATTGTACTTGCCACTACTAAAGACTGTACTTGCCTCTATTAAATACTGTACTTGCCACTACTAAAGACTTTACTTGCCACTATTACAGACTGTACTTGCCACTATTACAGATTGTACTTGCCACTACCACAGATTGTACTTGCCACTACCACAGATTGTACTTGCCACTATTACAGATTGTACTTGCCACTATTACAGATTGTACTTGCCACTATTACAGATTGTACTTGCCACTACTAAAGATTGTACTTGCCACTGGTACAGATTATACTTGCCACTATTACACATTATACTTGCCACTATTACAGATTGTACTTGCCACTAGTACAGATTATACTTGCCACTACTAAAGATTGTACTTGCCACTATTACAGATTGTACTTGCCACTATTACAGATTGCACTTGCCACTATTACAGATTCTACTCAACACTATTACAGATTGTACTTGCCACTATTACTGATAGTACTTGCCACTACTAGAAATTGTATTTGCCACTATTACAGACTGTACTTGCCACTATTAAAGATTGAACTTGCCACTACTAAAGACTGTACTTGCCACTATTACAGATTGTACTTGCCACTACTAAAGATTGTACTTGCCACTATTACAGATTGTACTTGCCACTACTAAAGATTGTACTTGCCACTACTAAAGATTGTACTTGCCACTATTAAAGATTGTACTTGCCACCACTAAAGACTGTTCTTGCCACTATTACAGATTAATCTGGTAATCTTAGTTTCAACTTCATAGCAAACAGGTCACCCCATAGTTGCTCTGCTCTTGTGCCAACGAAAAACACAAAGAATGTCTATCACTGTCCCTTGTGGAAAAAAATTGACACAGACTGCAGTCCCAGCATGTCCACCAGCACACATCATCAAGTGCCTTGCCAACTGGCATGGGTGATCTGCACAATCTGCAACTGTGTGTATCAGTTTGTGTGTTGTCCATCCATGACAAAAAAACTGTCAATAATCTTCTAACACTATCTTCCTTTGTCTCTCTTTCCGGTGGTCACAACATGTTCCATTTTCTCTCTTCTCAAAACGTGACCAAAAAATTATGACTGTCTCTTTCTGATGTTTGTGATAAGTTGTATCAATCATTCACCTCTTTCAAAACATCTGGGTTGCTCTTCTTATCTGTCCAAGGAATTCTAAAGATTCTTTTAGCAACCACATCTCCATGGCCTTAAGATATTGTTCAGCTTTGTTTATTAATCGTCCAGGCTTTACAGCTGTATGTTAAAACTGAGTATATATAGCATGTGAAAATTCTTTTCCAAACCCCCCAGCGACAGGGATTTACTGCATAAAATGTTCTTTATTTTGTAAAATGCAGTTTTGGCCTATCCTATTCTATTCTTTATCTCTGTGACACATCTTCTCGGATGTTATCCATGTTCCTAGATACTTACATTTCTGTACTTGTCCTAGAATAACGCCTTTGACTTTTATTTTACATTTAGGCTCTATTCTTTTCTTGGTAATCACCATTGCTTCTGTCTTTGCTTATTCCAACTGAGGACCATTTTATCACTTTCTACCAACTCGCATCAATCAATTCCTGTACTTCTTTCTGACCGGTCGCTATTGACATGATGTCATCAGCATAACATAGGTTGTTTATGTTATGCCCAACATAATTCCTGGCATATCGATGATAGATCTCATTATATATTCACTGTATAATGAAAACAAATCAGGTGATAGTAGTCTTTCTCCCCTCTTTATGCTCTTATATGTTCCCAACTGATTATTAATTCTTAGAGCTGCTGTTTGCATGTACATGTTCTTTATAATTTGTAAATTGTTTCTATCAATGTTTAACTTTTCTTCTAGTTTGATTATTTCTTTATGTTCCATACAATCAAATGCATGCACCACCAAACACAGGCATTAAAAGCATAAGGCAGTCATCAGAAGTGCTAACACAAACAGTCTCACATTAGAAGCGTAGGTCACCGTGGACGGAAGCAGCAGTTTACAAACAGATCAGCAGTCAACATGTTATCAATTACAATCACATAAGGAGCCACCAATTCTGTGGCTACTTGCCATTTGCCGGATCTACAGTTCACAAAATCATGTTGGTCACAAACAAACAACTTTCCAAAAGAATAGCGCAGGTTAGTGCCACACTATGCACTAAACTCAGTAGCTTAGTGACAAAACTATATCTTTTCCATCCACAAATGGAAGAAAATGTAGCCACCATCTGACAGAAGCAAATGATTTGCCAAGTCTGAAAAGCAGTGATATATCCTCACTACTAAAGATTAAACTGGCCAATACTAATGATGAAACCTGCCTCTACTAAAGATTAAACCTGCCAAAATTAAAAATTAAACCTACATCCACTAAGATTAAACCTACATCCACGTAAGATTAAACCTACATCCACTAAAAGATTAAAGTCACTACTAAAGATTAAACCTACATCCACTAAAGATTAAACCTACATCCACTAAAGATTAAACCTACCACTACCAAAAATTAAACCTGCAGCCACTAAAGATTAAACCTACATCCACTAAAGATTAAAGTCACTACTAAAGATTAAACCTACCACTACCAAAAATTAAACCTGCAGCCACTAAAAATTAAACCTACAGCCACTTAAGATTAAACATGTCACCACTAAAGATTAAACGTGTCACCACTAAAGATTAAACCTACCACTACCAAAAATTAAACCTGCAGCCACCAAAGATTAAATTTACAGCCACTAAAGATTAAACGTGTCACCACTAAAGATTAAACGTGTCACCACTAAAGATTAAACGTGTCACCACTAAAGATTAAACCTGCCTCCAACAAAGATCAAACATGCCACCACAGAGGTTTGTATATATCACTGGTCTGACTATTATTTGTGGAATAAATTCAAAACTGATTATATCTGAGCTTTTTAAATCAGTGATTTAATGTACAGTCAATCATATGCAGATGAAATATAGGTACAGACAGATGTGGTCTTAGATGAAATGGGTACACAAAAACTCAGCACAACCAACTATGATATGATGTAGTCACCGATCTTATAACACGCCTAGGAATCTTGATAAATGAATGGCACACACAAGTTGAAAAATAAACATTTTAACCCAAGTCGTCAGAAAATTATAACTGACCGGAAAATAATCTGATTTCCAGCGGCAAATGTTCACTGGTGTACTACTGTCAGATAAGCTTCAAAGACACACGTCATATTCATTCACTTTGACATCAGCTTATTATCAGCTACCTCCTTTTTTTTTTTTATCACAATACAATACAATACAGTTGTAGGGATACTCAAGGAAAAAAAACAGATAAAAGCACCCATCAAAAATGGACAAGATGCCTGTACATAAAAATACATTTCAGACACTGTGCATCTTATAATACATGGTGAAGAAAGCTCATGTGCCAGAACTTAACAGTACAAGCAACTTCATAGTGAATACTGGCAGCAAAATGCACCACAATCAAAAATAATTATGTCTCATCACAACATCAGATATAATTCAACATTTCTACCATTAGCTTTCAGCTTTTTTCTTCTTCTTTTTCTGAACATTCATCGGCTCTAAATTCTTGAAGAAAATTCTGGTCATTCACCTATTTCTGGACATTATTCTTGTTCCAGAATTCGAGTTCTGTGTGCACATCTGTTTTACAGATCTGGTTTATTTGTATACAGACTGTGTGTTGGTTCCTTGCCTCTCAGGCAGATGCACCCTAACTTTAAAGCAAGCACCCATAATCAGTAGCCTTTATCAACATGCTTGTTAGAAGGGCAGTGCAACTAGTCTTTTTTAATGCTCAAAATGGGGCTCTAGAACCCAACTTAAACAGGGACATCAGCTTTCAGTATATGAAAAAAGAAAGTACCCTTCTAGAGTTACAGGCAAATGTAAAACAGAAAGATTCAAGATGAATGAACATACTTCAAAAGACTTCTATTACTGAGGTTAACAGGCTAGCTGTTTATCATTTGCAGGATGTTATACAACCAATCCCAGCAATTTATTGCAGTTTTTAAATATTTTTTTGGTGTGTGCGTGGGATGGGGGGAGGGGTTTACTATGCAATTTTCTGTTCAGTAGTTTACCACTGCTTTCTGACTGGTTGGTGTCAATGTCATTATTAAAATCAAAAAGCTGTCTGCTCCCAAACTGCCTGCAGCTGAAGTGAACTGCATAATTTAGAATGACAAAGCACGTTAGCAATACCTAACCCACGGACACCGACATTACAGGATATAAAGAATTCAAACTAATATAGCTAAACATAATCTTTGAAATTTTGTCAGAAATAACAACATAGGTGAAGCTCAGAATTGAAGAAAAAAACCTGAAGCACAATAAATTAAGTAATGAAGCAAAATAAATCTAAGTACATACATAAGTACATATATTTCAAAAAAGAGGAAACATGAATAAAAGCTTTAGTGAGATAACTGAGTACAATGAAACAGAACAGAATCTCCAATCAGAGAGGTGTCTTTGTCACAACTTGTAATAATCAAAGCTCAGGTTTATGTGTGCGCGTGTGATGCAACAGAAAATATAGCTAAAGGTCAAATGCTAAACATGAAGAAAATAACAGACTAACTATAAATGCCTTTAATATAAAGTATATACAAAATACCTTGTTATGCCAAAAAAACATATGAAGGTAATAATGTTAGTATAGAAGGAGAAAACTTGATATTTTGTCATAATGAAATACATGAGATGTAGGTAGCTATATACACTCTTTATTAGGTAGCACGTGTTGTGTGTATGTGATCACGGGTAATTCAGAGATCAAAAGCTAACGTGTATATTTCTGTGTCTATGATGTGCATGATTTTGTGTCTGATGCATACTGCAATGTCCAATTAGGAATAATGTGTTTATTTTATCAAATGTATGCGTGAAGAAAGGAAAGAGAAAGAAAAAATGAATGAAAAACTGGGTTTTTAAAGTGTCACAAATTTGGCAAAATAGAGAGAGAGAGAGAGAGAGAGAGAGAGAGAGAGAGAGAGAGAGAGAGAGAGAGAGAAAAGAGGTGTGGGGGGGGGGGGGCTGAGAGACGAACAGAGAGGTATATTTCATTGACTGGTAACTAACACTGTCTTTATTTTAATGTCTGTGTGCACCATAAGCATTTAACTGATAAATACCAAACAAGCTGATTTCAGTATGATCAAGTGTGTCATAAGCATTTCGTTGACCAATACCTAACACTGTGTTTCAACAAAACTAGATATTTCCCTAACACAATAATTTGCCAGATCACCAATGCATGACTTGGCACCCGTCATCTAAATGCATTTTCGGGGTTGTTATTTGTCACTTTAAAATATGCCAAAAAGAACACTTGTGAATTCTTACACCTAACAGGTAAAGATGAAGTATTACTGCTAATGCAACTATACAATTGCATCTGCCACTCAATGTTCAAATGTAATATTCTTACAACAAAGATTTAGCACTTGGGTGACTGGTGCGGTGCCAATGCTACACAAAGAATGTCACAGAGCTTTGCAAACCAAATACATTACATATTTCTGATGATTAAACAGTACATCAAAAGGGTGGCTTAACTTTCTCAAAAATAAAGTTTATTCATTCATTAGTTCTCTCTCTTTCTCTAGTACAATTCTTCCCTGACCAGATCTTCAATTGATTTTTTATCCAAAGTTGCCGTACGGCTTAATCTCAGGGCATATGTTATTTTCAGGGAATTTCTTATTATGGCATGTACACAAATATAAATGTATTCAGGCATAAAAGTGTATATTTAAAAAAATAATCATGATATCTTTTCTTTTTGGAACATTTTTACAAATCAATACCTCTGCTGTATGGTTTAATGAATGAATAAAATACATTCCTGGCTGTTTATCTGAACTAGGGCTTACACTACAAGCATTCTAACAAGCAAAAAAAAAACATGCTAGGACTTTTTTTGAGGTTAAGATTGTGTTTTGGCGGGAACAATGCATCTATTTTATGATGTTTGCGCTTGGCTCATCTCAGAGCTATAGAAGTCCCAAAGAGACAGGAGATTAGGAGTTTTCACCATAAAATGTTTTTAGATAAAATGGATACCCCAAAAAGTGCTTAGAAACAGAAAACGTTTTTATGCAAGCAAAAGCTTTGAAAGTAGTCACATTATTTTTTGAAAATAAACTGGACATCTCATGCATTTTTCTTGTGTGTTCACCATTAAAATGGTGGTTGGCATGTTGTGCTGCGGTCTTTGACTCGAACTAGTAGCTTTTTATGACACGCAGCATGTCTATTGTTTTACTCAACAGAAAGGGAAAGACCAAAAACAACACAAGCGAAAACATTTGATAATAAATATATAATAGATATTTGAGAAGAAAGTGCAATGAATATATCACACACACAAACACAGCACAATACTTTAAGTATCATCACATTACACAAGATATAACAAACAGTTTCATACAAACATCTGTATCTTCATCTTGGTTATCACTTCAGTAGAACAATCTGTACTGCAGTGGATTCCAGGTCACTGTGGCTTGGAAGGCAATGAAATAGCGGTCAGATCGGCCAGAAGCGGCAGTGACATAGTACAACCAAATAGCGACTTAACCCACCAAGAGATGAAAACACTAATACAATCTAGTATTCAAGAAAGGTGGCTGGATACCCACACCAGATTTTCTCCCCAAGACTCACTTCATCGCCTCTCTAGAGAGGGACAGTGTATTATATTCAGACTAAGGACAGGGCACAACAGATTTCGTCAACATATGTTCAAATTTTTCAGTGTAGGAAATACGGAAATGTGTCCCTGCAGCGTGGCACCCGAAAATGCTGAGCATGTGCTCCAACACTGTCAACTGTATGCTGACAACAGAGACGCAATCTGGCCTGTTCCAACCACACTGAAGACAAAACTGTATGGTACACAAGAGGATATGGATTGCACGATAGCTTTCATAAAGGCTACCAGCCTCCTGATATAAGTTTTCTGACAGAAAGATCGAAGAAGAAGAAGTAGAAGAAGACTGTTATCTCTGTCTCCCTTTAGATTTCTTCATGTTTTAAATCACAAACATATGATGATTGAAATAAAAGACACTATTTATACCAATCCTGCCACTTGAATTAGGCATTACAATAACGGCTGGCAACTTCTGTCTCAGGCAATGGCTATTTGAAAATAATGCTCTTGGTGAGAAGCAGTTAAAATAACAACTCTCTTGAACCGTAGAAGTTAAAGTAACATAAACAATGCAGCTATCTTTACAAACACACAAGTAAATGTTAAAAACTGTGCGGCCATTTTTACAAACACAGAACTATGAAAACTGAAATCTCGTAAAACACATCTACCATTAATGAAAATACTGAACTCTGATAAATATAGCATTATTGCTGAAGACAGCAACATCTCATTAAGTTCTGATCTGATCACATTCAAGAATTGGAAAAAAAAAATCACATCGTAATCTTACACAAAATGAATACAGTAAGAAGTAAATTTAAAGAAGTAAGCTGGATTAAATCCTGAGATTTGCTATCTGAGATCTAATGCAAATGTGACAAAAAAGCTAGAAGGACCAGACTCAATGATATTCTTTTTTCTTCATTCACTTGAAGATGTAGCTGTGATCTGCCCACTTACAGCATGGCTGCAAAACTGGTGCCTTTTGGTCAAAAAATCAAATTTTTCTTTAGAAATTTGTTGCCAGGGTTGGCCTTTAAAAAAACCAAAACATAAAAAGAAAAATTTTTAAACTGTACAGGATGGAAAAGAATAGAGAAATCAATTATGAGCCCTATGTGACATTATAACATAACAGGATGATGATTATTATTTTGTACAACTATTCTATATTTCATGTACTCTAAAAATAGGATTTAGGAAACCATACAGCCGTTTCCATCCATATTTCTCATACTGTGAAAATGGGTTTTAGAAAGATACCAGTTGGCTGTTCTATGTTTCATACACTAAAAATGGGATTTTAGATAGAATTCATACTTCTTATTCTTCTGTGTTCATCCGAAGATGTAATTGCGTTGTGTCCGTTTACAGCATGGCTGCGATATTTGCACCTTTCGGCTAACACATCCGACTTCTGCGTGCATTTGTTGACCGGGTTAGCCTTCCCGGAGAAACCATACAACTGTTCTACATTTAATATAGTCTAAAAAAAAACAAAAAACTGTGATGTTCTTAATTCTACTTTACCTCTGAAGATTTACATTATTTACCGGCCAAGAATTTAAGTTAAACATGAAAACTGCATGATCTGTTCCTCTTCCACAACCAGGTCAGCTTTTCCACCCAACCTCATACTTTTAAACAATTCAGAGTAAATGCCAGTACCTTCTCATATAATGTTCCCATAGAAAACCACCAACTACTCATTTGTAAAGCGAACAAATGACAACTGGAATCTATCTTTTCTTCTTCTACCTTTCATGCCCCTAATACCTTCCGAGCCTGATTCAGCAGAGAGGAAGCAGAAGGTCTGGTCAGGTTTCAACCAGGGGAAAAAGACATGCATACTTTTGGTCAGGTTGCATCCAGCACCATCAGTGAAGGAAATCCTTGTTGACTTTGACAAACAGGATACAGCATGTTTAGGAATGCCTTGTGTGCACTTATGTCAATTCTGGATTCATTAATGCTGGTCGCATTAGCTGATTCATCAAGACAAGCCCAAAAATTAACCAAATAGTGCTAATGTAATCTAGCACAGCTTGAACTTGTATAATAATTGTAATTTAAATCAGCGTTCTTCAGTTATCTTTGATGTTAATTGTCATTTAAATCTGGGTTCTTCAAACTGTAGGCCGTGGCCCACTGGTGGACCATGGGAAAGTCCCTGCGGGTCGCCAACAAATTCTGCTTAAAAATGTTACAAGGTAGGCTAGGTGGATTTTCTCCTTAAGTCTGTAGGATTAACACCTTAAGGATTTCCTATTTGTGTGAAAAGGCCAAAACCAAATGGAGAAATCAAATCCATATTATTGTAGTGCTCCATATAGCAGAAACAACTCTCCAGTCACATATATCAGATTTTGTAACCTCTAAGCAGCAACAGATGCCTCATTAGCTCCAGTTCTATGATATCGAATTTAACATATAAACTACTGTTTACATTTAATTTTATTTTGTGATTGGTTAGCTGGTCAGGTGGGCCACAAAACAATTTGCACTGTTTTAGTGGGCCGTGGGTGTAGACAGGTTGAGAAACACTGATTTCAATGATTCTAGGCAGTAGAGCTGAGAGTGACAGTACTGTCAACCTTCTTTCCAATCTATTTCCAAAGAATAAAACATAATAAATTACCCTACAATGTACACTGTATGATATCTACAAGGTTGCTACAGAATGTGTGCATGTTTTTGAAACTCTCATTATGTGATCAATGGGAGACAACTATAAAAGAAGATAATTATGTGCAACAAAAGTGATCCATTACAATTCAACCACAACACATCATCCCCACCCAACCACACAAACATCATCTCCCCCCCCCCCCCCCCAACTATACACATTATTCACAACCACAAAAACATCATCCCCACCCAAACAATCATCCTCCCCATTCCACCACACAAGCATGACAATTCATGGAAAACAAAAAGTGTGTTACAAATCAGCAAATACGTTTTCAGCAAATGACAAACAAGTCAGCAAAAAACCTGTTCAAAAGTTGAAAAAAATGCAGCGCACATAGATAACACAGCAATGTACAAGAATAACAAGTGAAATTTTGAACTAAATACAATTCAGCATTTTAAAATGACAAGATAAAAGTACCATCTCAAACAGCTTTCGAACCATCATCACTTGAAAGTTAAACATTTGATTTATATTACTGTTTTAGGAAGCAAACTCTAACCAATAACATGCAAGGCACATCTTAGAAGGCACAGCCGCCATTCGTAGTAATCTTTTCCCTACAGATAACACTGAAATTGTAACAAGCTTACAATTTTCAAACTATAACAACATTAAACCAGTTGTATTCTTCTTCGCATTTACCAGCGGAAAGTTCTGGTTGTTCATCCACCTCTGGACTGTAGACTTGTTCTAGAACCTGAGTGTTGCATGCATATCTGTTTTACAGATCTGACTGACTCATCTGCAAGCAGACTATTGGTTCCTCGCCTCTCAGGCAGCTGAACTCGGACTTCGAAGGACACCCCTAGTAAGTTGACTTTTACGACATGCTTGTTAGGGAGGCAGTGGGGCTATCATGTTTCCCCCACAATGGGGCCCCGGAAACCCATACAGGGAAAACACGCTTTCAATATGCCTATCATATTCTCTGAAAAGACAGGCGGAGTAGTGTTGAGGCTGTGTATAATTTATTTCTGTTTCATGATCGGACCACATCTACTAAACATTTAATTTCATTATGTCTCGGTATAAATTCATTCATTCATTCAGTAGCATGTCCCTCGCGGAACCTCGCTGCCATAACAACCCTCCGGAAAACCTTCCTATCCTGAGCAAGATGTCCTGCGTCTGATACGCCCATCTGGAGATCATCTGCCACATCCTGCACCCATCTTCTCCTTGGCCTTCCTCTTCCTCTCTTCCCAGGCATATACCCCTCCATTATTGTTCTCTCTAGACTTCCATGACGTTTCAAGTGACCAAAATATTTGGTATAAATTGCAGTAACAAATAATTACAATGATGCCAACTGTGTAAACTATTATTTGTGCCTTTTTTCATCCAACTGATAATGGGGAGACTGTGCTCTAATGTAAACAGTGATAACAAATAATACATATGATAAGTGGACTATTTAGATGGTAACATAACGGGGGCTGAAAGATGGAATGTCAGATCTTAGAGAATAATCTTGGACAGTTTCAGTGTCTACATGTGATTTTAAAGCTCATCTTACAGTGTAGTTACTGGTACCATCAGAATTGGAACACTTCGCTTGCTGCTGAAGATGGGGACTGAGCACTTATGGGAGTGTACCAAGTGCTGTGATGTCAATTCTTAATTCAGCATTTACAGTGTAGTTACCAAAGCCATCAAGTAAAGGCAGTCCCATAGCAGATATTGCCATCGAGCAAAAGCTGTTATGGCTTCATATATTCTAGGCCATGATATGTGAGGTAGGGTGGTCAGCTCCCTTTCTTTGTATGTAAAATACAGACTCATGTTGAAAAATGCCTTCAGTAATTGAGATTTTACTTGTAAACAAACACTTGTATTATTCTAACATTCTATCACCCTTAACATATCACCCACCCCCCTTTAGGACAAGATGATGTCCACCAGCATGTTCACCGGCCAATATTCCTTGAATTTTCTATCAATCTATCAAGTACTTTCCTTTACACAGATCAGGGATTTCTCTGGTGAAGTGTTTTGTTGTCTGCTCTGTGTCCTGAAGGTTGTGGGCTCAGTTTCGGGCCACACCCTTTGGTTCATGAGTGGAAGGATTTCACAGATCCCTGGCAGTCATTACTGGAGCTAGGGAGGCCATGCTTTGCGCAACACTCTTGCATGCGTAACCATACACCCCACGGAGAGATACTGAACTATGACTGGGCTTCCAATGAAAACCTTTAAAGCATGGTAGAAATTACAATAACCGACTGTCTTGTAACCTGTCATCTTTGCCCACGCCAGTCGGCATGGTATTTGATGATGATGATGATGATGACAAGAATGAAAACTGGCGCGACAAGACTGACCAGCAAGCCTTTTAAACACCTTTAAATTGTATACAGGATATAAAACATTTGTATTTTATATCGATGATTTAAATTTTTCGTTTCAATATTAATGCTCTTTACAACATCAACATTAGGGACCCGCTGTGGTCTAGCAGCCAGATGCTTGGCTACGGATCGGAACATCGTGGGTTCGGGTCATGACAGGGGCCGGACTTTTTTACAAAATTGACCTTGGCTCTCAGGTTGACCTAGCCTCGAGTGGGTGGGTATCAGGTACAGTCCTGGGAAGTAAAGGCAACTGGCGTGATGCTGACCCCATCAAACCCCAAGTACCGTTCGAGCCCTATATCCAATATGTCTGAAGGCGTAGAAAAGGGTCCTTTATCATATTTTTATAACAGAAAAATTATTTATTCTAAATACAGAAAAAAAAATGAATCTATTATGAATCTTCTCACAGCCAAGAAATACTGATTCATACAGACTCATCAACAAGTAACATTTTGAGACATCTGCTTCAAAAGAGTTATAATACCACCAATCTACTTTGATATTTGCAGGTTTAAAATAAAAGAATGTGACGAATCAAGCAGAAAATCATAATATCAGACACTGAATAAATACATTCCAATTGGCAAGTGAAGTGTTAGCATGTTCTGTCTCATAGAGCCAATGTGAAAAAAAAAGTGGGGAAGGGAGGGGTGGAAATGACAAGAACATTAACTGTTAGTATGGGTACTGTCATAGAGGGGGGATGCAGATATGAATATCTTCTTCTTCTTTGCGATCACCGGCTGTAAACTCCTGGGGAAAGTTCTGGTTGTTTGTCCTCCTCGAGAATTCAGTCTCGTTCCAGTATTTTAGTTTTGCTTACACATCCGTTTTATAAATCTTGTTTCTTTATACACACAGTTTGATTCCTAGCCTCCCAGGAAGATGCACTCTGACTTTAAAGGAAAGCCCTAATTAGTTGACTCTTATGACATGCTTGATAGGGGGCAGTGGGACTATTTGTTTCACCCATAATGGGACCTCTGAACGTACATGGGAGAGATGTGAATATAAGCTGTATGTCATAGATGCCAGAAGAGATGAGAACATTAACTGTATCCGTGATGTCACAGATGGGGGAGGATATAAGAACATTAACTGTATCAGTGTTGTCATAGATGCCAGAAGAGATAAGAATATGAACCGTATCAGTGTTGTCATAAATGCCAAAAGAGATAAGAATATCAACTGTATCAGTGTTTTCACATATACCAGAATAGATAAGAACATTAACTGTATCAGTGTTGTCATAGATGCCAGAAGAGATAAGAACATTAACTGTATCAGTGTCATAGATGCCAGAAGAGATAAGAACATTAACCGTATCAGTGTTGCCATAGATGGAAGAGGATATAAGAACATTAATAGTATCAGTGTTGTCATATATACCAGAAGAGATGAGAACATTAACTGTATCAGTGTTGTCATATATACCAGAAGAGATGAGAACATTAACTGTATCAGTGTTGTCATAGATGCAAGAAGAGAAAAGAACATTAACTGTATTAATGCTGCTATTTACTTACAAGATGGGTGGAGAATTAGGAATGAAGGAGAATAATGCACGAAGAGAAAAAGTATTTAATAAAAAAGTATGTCAAACACAGGCAGAGTGTAAAAGCAGCTACCAGACACTGGTCTGTCAACTCAAATTCTTGAGCTGAGGTCCACACTGAGACAGTTCTTTCATAACTGACCAAGGGGTCCCTGATTGAATCAAGCTAACTGGTTACCAGGACAAGACTTGCAAAGTCAAAATGACTGGTGTGATGCTGACCACATCAGACATCAAGTGTCAATTGGTCTAAAAATAAAGGTATAGCACCATATACCACCATCAGCTCACTTTTATCATTGCCGACCTCTTGCCTCCCAGAAGGGTTTTTACTCACTTTCAAAAAATACCTTATTAGTCATCTTTAACAACAAGCATGTCAGGGGGTAGTGGGTCTATTGTGTTCACACACCCCCCCCCCCCCCCCGGCAGTGAACCCCATGTGGGGATATGCCTGCACTAATAAAGGCAGAAGACTTCTGGGTTTGAATGCTAATGGTGATACTGTTCAGGGTTTACAACTTCAGAAATGAAGGTAATGTTTATATATGAAAGCTGGTCTGAGAATCAGCTGTACACACATGTTGTAATTGTAACTGACTCACAGAGTATGCTAAGAAAGGTGGAGACAGTCATGCTCCGTGGAGAGTGGTAATTTATGCATGACAACCTAGATGTTGTGAGGGCCCTTTGGGAGGAGTGGACAGTGCAGAGGCACAAATAGATCATGATGGTCTGAGGAGAATGGCGTTGCGGGAAGTTACCAGGGGATCTGGTCGACGCTCAATACTCAAGGGAAGGGCGAGACGGATGTACAATCAGACAGTTACTGGTACCATCACAATTGGAACTCTTCGCTTGCTGCTGGAGATGGGGACAGAGCGCACATGGGTGTGTGCCAAGTGATGTGATGTTGATTCTTCATTCAACATGCAGCAGTGAATATATATATACGTCAATATGAACATTTGTAGACAATCTGTGTTTTTAAATGAAGATGAAATATACAGGGACATTCTGTTGAATTAGTCTACTTCAGGTAAACTTGATGTGTGAAATCTAAAACATCAGCCACGTTTAAATGTCTCCCACATCAGGTAGTGACAAAGTATCACATGCACAATCTCAAATGACTACACTTTGAACATAACCTCCACACTAAGCAGCGAAGGATATACCATGCGTTAATATGACACACACAATAAAGTGAGACTAGAACCAAAAAAACTTTTATGTAAACATTTTGGAAAAAATTTGTCAAAATCATAAACACAATCATTGTTGCATTACTAACAAACACAAGCAAAAAAAGCTTTTTAAATCTAATATCACCAAAAAGAACCATGGATACATTATAATACAACTGATATAATACCAATGGGTCACAACTGAGGGCATGTAATACTTGTCACTGTCAGAACATGATGGTAGTGGGTAGAAAGTCTTCCACAAAATTGAAACTGCATTTACGAGTAGGACCAATCCACATAAAAGACTTCTCCTTGTCAGGCTGTTCCAAGAGCTGAGAAGGAAAAAGATACTGACCTCAGATATCAGACAGTATTTACAGTAAGATATGTACGCAATATTCCAGCCACATTAACAGACATATTGCCCTTAGAAAAATTATCACTGTCATCATTATTGTCCTGTTGTGCACATATATGTCACATAGGGTTCGCAGTCTATACCTCCATTTTATTCTATCTTGTGCAATCCTGTCGATGGAATCCAGTCCTCTCTCATTAGTGTTTCTTATGGAAATTCTCGTTTCCTCTTCCTCTACTCCTGAAATGCCTCGCTGCGTCATGGCAGGAGGTGATCTTTGGAACGGGCCCTTCTGTTGGCTTCATTTAAAATACTTTTCCGTGTCTTTGATATTCTGCAGCCCATATTCTGCGTGGTTGACCTCTGGTTCTGTTACTGCTGTATCTGTGATGCCCTGTCTAATGCTAATTTTACATGGCCAAATCATTTGATTTGTTGTCTACCTATAAAGTTCACTATTGGTTCTGTGCTGACTCTCCTCCTGATATCATCATTCCTAACTCGATCTTTCCTCATTACACTTCGAATAGCATGCAAACATTTTATTTTTGTCGTGACTATTTTCCCTTCCATCGTCTGAAGACAGTGTCCATGTTTGACACTGATAGCGTAGCGTTGGTAAGAATACTGCGACAGTGTTCTTTTTGTGTTCATATTCACATGCTTCCTCAATCTCTTTATTTCTCATATTAGTGCCTATCAAGTGATTTTCTGTTTTTATTTTTTTTTTATTTTCAGGATGTGTCCCAATACAGTGTCATCTTCTTTGTTTTATAACTGTTGTCACCGACAGTGGCTCACACATTTATCTTATCTGAGAAAAAAGTTAAAAGCAAGGAAGAAAGAGACAGACAGCAATACGTAAGGGAGGACAACATAAACAGAAGGACTAAATAGCTGTCTCAGAAACAGTGTACAACCAACTTGAGAGAAGAACCTGCTAAAGATGAAATGCAGCCAATCTTTTTATTCCTCCATTGTGAAAACAGAAATTGACTGATTTATATATATTCCCCCTCTAGAACTGCACTCTCTCAAAGATTACCCTCTCCTGGATGAGAATTATATAGCAGCAAATTCTAGAAACCATGTTTAATAGTAAAACACAGAGAGTATACTGGAGCATCTTGCTACTATGCAGTTGGTCTGACATCAGCCAGCTGGCTCATTTTGTTACAAAGACCAATAAGTAACATCTACTCAGAGCAAGAGACATTTCCTTCAAGAAAAATCAGAGCAAGAGACATTTCCTTCAAGAAAAATTAAAGCAAAAGACATTTCCTTCAAGAAAAATCAGAGCAAGAGACATTTCTTTCAAGGAAAAATCAGAGCAAGAGACATTTCCTTTAAGAAAAATCAGGTCAAGAGACATTTCCTTTAAGAAAATTCAGGGCAAGAGACATTTTCTTCAAGAAAAATCAGAGCAAGAGACATTTCCTTTAAGAAAAATCAGAGCAAGAGACATTTCCTTTAAGAAAAATCAGGGCAAGAGACATTTCCTTCAAGAAAAATCAGAGCAAGAGACATTTCCTTTAAGAAAAATCAGAGCACGAGACATTTCCTTCAAGAAAAATCAGAGCAAGAGACATTTCCTTCAAGAAAAATCAGAGCAAGAGACATTTCATTCAAGAAAAATCAGAGCAAGAGACATTTCATTCAAGAAAAATCAGAGCAAGAGACATTTCCTTCAAGAAAAATCAGAACAAGAGACATTTCCTTCAAGAAAAATCAAAGCAAGAGACATTTCCTTCAAGAGAAATCAACAGATTCTCACACTTTCAATGCATACAGTCTAATTCCACTAAATATATTCTTCTTCTTGGCATTCACCATGTGTAAACTCCAGAGGTCAAGTCTGGCTGTTTGTCTATTTCTGGACTGTGGTCTTGTTCCAGAACTTGAGTTTTCATGCCCATCTGTTTTACAGATCTGGCTTACCCATATGCAGACTATTTGTTCTTTGCCTCTTGGCTAAATGCACTCTGACTTCAAAGGAAACCATTAATAAGTCGCCTTGTACAACATGTTTATTAGGCAGGCAGTTAGTCTATTCTTTTATCGACAGAATCGGCTATAGAAGCAACATGAGGACTAAAGATATATATTATAATAGCCAATCTAGCAATCCAATATAGGTTACCTCAGCAAAGCTATTCCTTCTTATCCTTTTTACCAACAGTGGGAAGGGGAAGCTTGCTAGCTACTGCGGCACCGGCACTCAATGTTGTACTTGCTATAGCAGACCCTGCATCAACTGTCTTCCCAGCAACCCATTTGGCACCGCTGACCCCGTAGCCAACAGCTCCAGAAACTACTCCTGTGGCTGAACTAACAAGACCAGTTGACATCCTCCATAGAAGCCCACCTGTGGGTTGAGCCTTCGCTGCTGTGGCAAAGGGAGACAAATTAATTCAGTTTAGCTAGGAAACAAATAATTAATTAATTAACATTAGGTACAGTAAAGCAAGCCATGTAATGGGACAGCTAGCCCCCCCCCCCCCACCTCTCTCTCTCTCTCTACAGTATGAGACAATACCAATCTGCACAAAGAAACATCTCACTCAAATCATGTTTATTACCACTTTTTGCTACCAGTGCCAGAAATCAGAAATGGTCATTCACAACACAACAAACCACACAAGAAACATTATATTATAGCTTCAAGTCCTTACCTCCTTTTCAGGATGTAATTTTTTGTTATCTGAAGCCCCACTCTGGCTTTTGCCAGGGGCCGCAATATAGGCAGGCCATAAAAATGGCCAAATGTCTGAACGCGGTTTCTGGGACCTCTCCACGGTGATCCTCATCCACATGGTGGCACGTTGTGTCATCGGGTGTTTATCGCTTGTGTGATGTCCTAGTGGGGTAGAAAGTCACTCACTCACAAGAAACATTGCTAACCAAAAAAATGAGATTTCTAAGAAGGGCTGCTGGAGTGGCCAGAAGAGATTTAATCAGAAATGAGGTAATGGAAGAAAACGTTGGCAAAGAACAAGTTCTAAATTACATACAAAGACAGCAGATCAAGTGGTTTGTCCACTTTGAGAGAATGCCTTGTGACACAGAACCATACAAGGCATACACCAAAAAGAGGCGAAGGATGCAGAGCACATGAAAAATAAGAACTGGATGGAAAGATAACTACAGAGAAACTCTACATCTGCATGACATGTCTAAGGTCAAGGTGACCAGAGCAGTAAGAAGCAGAACCTTAGATCTCCCACGACACCTGAAATGATACAGAAGGAACTGAAGAAGAAGACTGCCAGTTACTAACACTATTTTAGTCAATACAAGCTGGATCTTCAGCCTGAGGATTTAGGGTCACATGGCCAGTGCATTCGCCACAGACTATACAGGTTAGGTAGGATTCATGTTTCCTGACAGAAACACATCCATCAACTTATCCAGTGCTTGTTTCTTTTTTTTTTTTAAATAGTGCCGGTACATTCCATTAAGTGTAAAAAAGAAGGTACTGCCCAAAACTATCTATTACAAAAGTGTCAAAAAAATTATACCTAAAAAAAAAAGAAGACATGTACTGTGTACCATTGCGTAATGGTAGAAAGATAGCCTAACATTAGCCAAGATTTGACACAAGAGAGCCCATCATTCTTCACCACCTGGCCAGACACTCCTCACACATAAAACAAAAAACAATCAGAACAAAATGAAATATTAACTAATCTCACTAACACTTGTTACATAACATCTCTTACCCTGTGTATCATCTGTCTTTTTGTCTGATGAAGAATATGATGTTTTATCTTTCACTTCTGATGACATGATGAGGAGGACAAAACTGTCAAATGTCAGAGAGGGTTGTCTGGCTCAAACTGACAGCGAGGACACAGACAGCTCCCAAAATCTCAGTCCCAGGTTTCCAGATGCTCTCAGAATAAATGGATGAGACTGTCAGTCTGTCTCTGTTTTATCTGCTGGAAAATGAAAAAATATAACTCTTGTTAACCACACACATATATATATATATACACACACATACATATAGACACACATACAAACATACATGCACGCACACATACAAAAACATGCACCCATACATACTTACACATGCACACATACATACATATGCACACATATATATATATATATCTGTGTGAACATTTACTTAGCATAAATATGATAAACAATGGGTGAAAGCATTTGTATCAGCCACTGCACCCAACAAGCATGCTGTTAAAAGTGACTGATTAGAAGTTTACTGAAATTAGATGTGCTGGGTTGAGCCAAAAGATGATTATATCACAACCTAGCTGTAAACAACAACACAATGTCCCAACTGCCCTTTTAATGGTGAATTCAGAAAGAGAAGAAATCCCTTAGAAGTTAGAAAGTGAACATAGGAGACTGACTAGGCTGCCTCTCAGCTTCAATTTTAAATTCAGAAAACCCACCCACAAAAGAATATAGTAAATGTGGTAGGGATCATGATGAAAGTTAAAAAGCTAGCTGTTAGTGCTTTAAGGCTGTGTTCTTAAATCGTTGGTCACCGGACCAGTGGTGGTCCCCAACAACAATGTGGTTGATGTGGTCAACCTCCAAGGGCTGATTGGTCTATGAATATATGAGCTGAGCCTTTTATGTGTTTACTGGTTCCCTTCCTGATGTGTTTTTGGTCTCATCGTTTTTATCTTCTTCATGCTCAGCATCTGTAAACTTCAGCTGAAAGTTCTGGTTGCTTGCCCATGTCTGGACTTTAGTTACGTTCCACAACTTGAGTTTTGCAGCAGACTGCTGGTTCCTCACATCTCAGGCAGTTGTATTCTTGACTTTGAATAAAACAACCCCTAATCAGTGAATTTTCACAACACCCTTGTTATAGGGCAGTCTTCTTCTTCTTCTTCAATCCTTCTGTCAGAAAACTTGTATATCTGGAGGCCGGTAGCCTTAATGAAAGCTACTGTGCAGTCCCTATCTCCTCGTCTAAATGGTCTGCAGCTGACCTGAAGCAGGTATGTAGTAATTGTAAAACTTTGCTTATAACACCTAGGAAATTGACACCACACCGTTACAAGTCTGTTTACATCATTTTCATATCGGTGTTGGCACTCACAAGTGATTTCCATTTCTGCCAGTTTTCTGCCTATGCTATTCCATGTCACTTTGCATTCCTTGTTCACTTTTCTACTGTCCTCCAGGTTTCTTGGGTCGTTCACATCTCCCTTTTCCATCCGTCATCCATCAGAGAGCTGGCCTTGCCATAGTGTCACAAGGCACTCTGCAAACATGTCCATGACATCTCTACTTTCTTCCTTCATAAACATTTGCTAGTGGTGAACATTTTGTTTTCCTCTTTAATTCTTTCTTTGTGACATTTAACCAAATTATTTGCACGTCTCCTTAGGCATGTATTCTGAAAATATCTCTCTTTTATGTGTAACTCCTGCTGTCATTTCCTACACAGTACTCTTAAACTGCTGCTCTTGTATAAACTAAGTTTTGTCTTATAACTAAGTCCCGCTGACATCAATATATTGTTCAAAATGCAAATGCTTGGTTCGCTTTGTTTATTCATAATCCCCCACAGCAGTAACTTTACTTCTGAGGAATATAATTCTTTACCTTCATTGTTTAAGATAATTGGGTTTTATGGTTCAGTATTACTGGTATATATCTTGAGTCCTTTGGTAAGGGTCACTGTTAAAAAAATCTGTCAATCTTTTCCTGAGCATCAACATAGTGGACTGATGCACATAAACTGAAGAAACTATGTGGCATTTAAACACATTGAAACTTTTATTTCAAAAAATGAAACAAAATCCTAGTTGTCACATACCTCAGTGTTGCAGTCTTTTAGAGCAGCATTTCAAGCACAGAACATGTGCATCTATCCTTGATCAAACTGAAAAAAATAAGCAATGTTGTAAATAATTTCGATGAAAACACTATATTATAAAATATAAAACATCAGGATGAAGTAATGAAAAGTTCTTTTAGTACTCTGTTGTTATTATTATATAAATGTCGCTATCAGTGTAGTTTACAATACTTCCTCTGCGGTTGCCTGTTCCCATGTTAACAGGTAGTGTTCCTGCACTCTGATAAGACACTCAAACCATCTGATCTTCTACTTATTGTATCTGACACACAATGTTATTCCCACAATCTGCCTGATAGTATCACTTCTAACATTACATTTGTGGTTGGCCTAATGCTGCTTCCCTCACAGGTGTTGATGCATGTGAATTGTTGATACTGCATGCCTGGCACCAGCAACAGAGTATTAGAGTAGAGCATGAGGCAGTCAAAGAATATGATGGAAAGATAACATCAGATCACCTCATAGTCACTTGTGTCTTTAAGTTGCTACAGCCAGAAGAGCAAGATGCAAGACTTGACACATCTCTCAACACACAAGTTTATATTATGTTCCATCTGGAGCTAAAGGACAAAAGAACACTTCACGCTTAGGTATATAGCATCCCCGGATCAGCACTATAGTACTTCAAAGAAGAACAGCAAATTGTTTGCTGTCTCCACAATGAAGACTGACAGCATCACTCACTACTGTCTTGGATAATATTACCTGGTTAGGCCCCTATCTCTTTTGATAATATTATCTGGTGAGGCCCAATATCTTTTAAAGAATGGCTCTCGTTCAATAATCCAAAAACCACGGGAACGGTTTGATAAATAAATAAATAAAAACCCACCATGGAAATCAAACCCCAGTACCTGAGGATCATGAAATCACTAAACTCATGCAGTAACCTGTAGGCCACACACTTCTTCACAGGGCAGGTTTGTCAAACTGAACTGCTTTCCAGATCAACCCTGCCTAAAATGGGTACCATAAGATGACAGGGGAAGGAAGTAAAGGTGGCTAGCTTGAGCTTGCCTCACCAATCCAATGGTGAATGCACTACAAAATAGGAGTCCAGCACCATATACCCAGATAACATGAAAAGGGTCCTTTACTTCGCTTCTTGTGGAACAGTTACTGACATACTATGATGAAGCTTTTTTTAGAGACTGCTTTCATTCTTTTCTCATTTTGTATTGTTTATTAACACGGTATGTGTGTGATCAAAGCATGATAAGCTCTCAGAGCAACTCAACTGCTCTACATGTAATCCTATCTGCTACCAAGATCAATACACGATTAAAAGTATTTGTTCATCGTTGCTCAGGGCATTTCTTTATAAAGCGTCGGTCGGACATGGAGAGGCAAAAGCGGAAAACAGAATACGTCGTTAGGATTAATATTTGTTTACACTTTACAACTGTCTAATACAAAACCAATAGCTGTACAATGTATACTGTTGTGTGGTTAATCAATTTTTAACTATCAGACTGAGACTGATAAAAAATCATACATATATCAACAAAACAAGTAACGCGCCAGTGCCTGCTTAATATACTATTATGCAACAAAAGGCAACAACACATCAGCTGTCAACTCCTCCGCTACAATTTTCAACTTTCTTTCTTCACAATGTCGGTCCTATTGCACGAAACATGCGGTTAATCACTCCCAGATTATAACAGTTATTTACCTGAAACTGCACAGCTCCTGTTTATAAAATAATTATCTAGACAGCTGCGATAATTGTGTGGTTAGATAGGGGGTTTGTCTAAGAAAACTGCCACGTTCCATACCGACTTCTGCTTGTTGATGTGCAAGGCCTAGTCTAGTTTACAAGCCCAGTGTCGATTGGGTGATGGGGAGAGCGATCAGCCAATCAGATTGTCTGACAGTAAAACACATTTAAAGGCCCTTCTCTATTGCTTTAGTTTGCTATAAGTGCATATTAATACCCATGGATTTATTTTAAAGTCTTCATCACTCAATGTTGCGTGTGGTTTATTTAAACAAGAATTCAGTTATTTGGTTTGCACCAGCATCCAGAGACAGTAACGCTATTGGTATCATTGGAATTTAGACTGGCTGCTGAAGATGGGGACGAAACGATTATGTAAATGTTCCGAAAGTTCTGATGCAGTAGCATTATAAAGCCAGGTAGTACTCGGTGCGGAAAATTTTCTGGTGGCCCCTACCCGTCTATACACACTCACGCACATCCCCCCTCCCATTCTATCACCAACTCATTAACATTAAATGTATTGATCGGCACTCATAGAAAGAAGTAGAAAGATAGAAGAACCCACTAGACAACATAAAAATCGAAAGTTATAGTTACCTTGCCGGGAATCAAACCTGTCACCTCCAGACGGAGTGTGCGCCCCGCTATGGAAACAAGTGCACCAAGAACATGGTCAACTAGGCACCCCCAGGTGCGATCTGCACCCCTCTCATTGTTTTTCGCACACCCTTTGTTACTACGCCTCTGCTCTGTTGCCGGATCTGATCTCTACTCTGTTCACATAGATATCAGAATACGTTACAACATTGAGATCGCTTCTTCGTTAATTCTCACCTGCCAATGGTTAGTGAGAATTATCATCACAACACTCCGGACAGATCCACAGGTGCTCCGATCTCGTCGTCAGTTACTCCACAGGCGTAAAAAGACTGATGGCACCAGTTCTATATTGATTAATTAAACGTCGTTACTTCTGCCCTTGGTAATATGTTCATTTCTTGCAGCTCCATGTTGCATCCCTGGTATGATTATGATAATGATTATTCTGCACTTAAACAAGGTTTAAACCTCTGACACATATAAAAGGAAGCTGGCCAAATGGATGCTACTATACAGGAAGACTGATCTGATCTGTAAGTATAGTGATCGTGTGAGATGGCGAAATATGAGAGCTTATGCTTACCGGCACATATAATCTAGCAATAGCTTAGTCTTATTCTGCCATCAAAGCTTGAGCTTTATATGATAAGTTATCAGCAAGCCAGCCGCATATGGCAATCCATATCAGCATAAAGAAACATCTCGTATCAAGCAAATTCATTCCCACTATTCGCTACCACTCACAATGAGCCATAAAAGAAAATTACTAACCATGGACGGAGTGTTCATTAGTCACAAAGCAACAGTGGAACTGGCTGAAAGACCTAGAGGAGATCCCTGGCAACATGTTCCTTATTTGTGGGGATTTCAATGCACGGAACAATGAATGGGACAGTACTGGAGAAAATGGACAGGGAGCTGCCTTTGCTGATGCCATCTAGAACTCAAATAGGGTGGGTCCTTCATGTTGCAGGCCATTATAGGGTTATCATTACAGACAGGCTGTGTGTCCCATTTCGTGTGGAGGATTTGAAATGGCGAATAACCATGTGGGTTCCGGGACCCGAGTGTGGGAGAAAACAAGAATAGACACACAGCCTCGCCAAAAAGCATGTCACAGGAGTCGACTGATTAGTGAAATCCCTCGAAGTCGAAGTGCATCTACATGAGAGGCAAGGCAGTCTGCATAAAATAAGCTATTTCTGTAACACGGATATGCACGCAAGATACAGGTTCTGGAACAAAATTTAAGTCAAAGGTGGACGAACAACCAGAACCTTCCGCCGGAGTTTACAGCCGGGGAAAGTGAAGAAGGAGAACAACAACAAGTTGCCAGTCGTTAGCCAAGATTCGGCACATCTCAGAGCCTAAGAACGGTGCCAGAACCCGAATCTTTCACCACCACCACTGTCCTCTCTTGTGGTCATATATCATAAAAGGCCATTTTGTTCTATTCTGTGCGGTTCTTTCTATATCGTGGATGGAATAGATTCCAACATCCTAGGTTTCTCTGTACAACATTCGTCTTGATTTGATTTAATTTGATTTAATTCAAGAACCGACATAACAGCACTCATGGCATTTCCAAAAGCGCTCCGTCCCCATCTTCAGCAGCCAGCAAAGAGTTCCGATATCAATGGTGCCAGAAGCATTCTGATTAAACGTCTCTCTTGCCTTTCCTTTGAGCCTCGAGCATCTGCCAGAACCTCTCGTCACCCCCAACTGCATCAATCTCACCACACGGTGGTGATCAATCTGCTCCTCCGAACTGTACAAGCTCTCCCACAAGACACTAACCACGTCTGGCTTAATATGCATCAGTATTCCACCAAGCTGTGCAGAGCCAGCCAGCTTACCCGCCTGTTAATTTCCTAAACACACACACACGCACAAATCCAGACAATACTCCTCACTTGTGTCTTCCGCAGCGAGGCATGTCAATCTGCACGAGACATGCCTGTCCTGATCTTACTCAGCATGCTTTCTGAATCAGTTACAATCACAATGTGTCTGTGTGTCGTGTCCTCTAGCCAGCAGAAAGCCGCATTGACCGCCTCCACCTCCATTCTTAAGCTGGATATTATTTCGTCTTAAGGTTTTCCTGCGATCTCCTCTTTTCTTCAGTCCAACTGTTTCTTATAGTAGTGTCTATTTACTGATTCTCTGTCAGGTTCTCCTTATAGTATGCATAATATTGCCATCTATAGCATAACCCACGACATCGAAGCGGGAAACCAACCAGACTGCAAGGAAGAGCAAGTCAAAGGAGATATGAAGTCCAACGAGCACTATGCAAGAAGCCAAAGAAATAGTGCAAACCAATTGAGAACGGATGTCAAGTCGCTAAAGAGATTTATAGGATCGGGATCCGTGCTGAGTTGTTCACGATCTGTCCTCTTCCTATATTAAGAGCAAACGAACTACACGTATAATCTGAGACTATATTTTAATATGTCGCTAATCTAACAGCTGTGCTCAATCTGTCAATCAATAGAAAGCACTAAGTTGTAATGACGGTGAGTAAATCTGTGACATTATTGCTCGGCTGTTTTTGTGAGGCTATATTTAATATAGCCCTGTGTATTTTGAGTTTAAACATATGTTGGCCAAAGTTGGAGAGCCAGTAAAGATATGGTAAAGTCGCATAAGAAGACCAACAACAACTATTAGACATTGTGGTACTGGAGAGTGCAAAAAAGGGACTCTCCTTGAATATCAAGAAAACAGAAACAATGGTTATATTTAAAAAAAAGAAGATAACTTTAAAAATGTGACATAGCAATAGAAGAAAAAGTGCTTAACCAAGTCAATAAATTCAAGTATTTGGGAACATTCATAACATCAGATGGACGATGTATGACAGAAATTAAGAGTTGAATTGGCCAGATAAAGGCTGCTTTTTAGAAGATGAAAAGTACTTTATGTAATAAATCACTCTCATTCAACATCAGACAACGAGTATTTAAATGTTATAACGAGCCTGTTTCTGTTGCATTGTAGTGAATCTTGGAATGTAACCAAACAAATTAAGAAGAGTTTGGAGGTAACTGAGATGTGGTTTTCGAGAAGAATATTGAGAATACCTTGGACTGCCAGAATTATTAACGTCGAATGCCTGGAAATGGCTAATGAATGTAAAACATTATATACAACAATGAGAAGTCATGTAATGAGAAAAGGAGTACTGAAAAATATCGCTATGACTGGAAAGATCACTGGTAGAAGAGGCAGAGGCAGACCAAAAGAAATGATGGTGGGCGGCGTGGAGGAATATCATCAGTAGAATTGATCCAGAACACCAAAGACCAAGAACTGTCTACTGTCATGGACGCCTACGCGAGCTGGCACCGCACTTGACGATGATAAAGGTTGAATATATTAGACTAATACCTGAGGAAAATGACGAACATAAAATAATCTGAATTCAAGGGGACTGAAGCAGTATAATAAATGTCTGGGCACCTAGTAGTGCCAAGAGTTACATCACAGCGACGATGACGTTATACTGGACACATTCTGAGAAAATACTCGCAGAGAATAATCAAAGATGCCCATCCATCCATTTATGAAAAAAAACAAAAACGACCAGGTTCAACCACGACCGGCCCCAGCTGACAGGTCGTGCTGCTAATGCGACGGGGTCGGGCTTACGATACGTTAACGCAGTGATTCTCAAACTGGGTGCCGAGGCACCACAAAGTACCGTGAGCGTATACCAAGGTTGCCGCGACAATAATCAAGATAAGTTGTGAAATTATTAAAGAAGGCATGTAGATACTTAATAGTTAAAATTTAAGTTGTCGTCCCTTACCAATATCGAAAATAGTTTATTTCCTGTTTGAGAACCGCTGCATTAGCGCACAGTTAGCCCGACCTGGTGATGTCAGCAGCATGGCCCGTCAGCTGAAGCTGGTCAAGCTGGTCGTGGTTCAACCTACTGAGAACAGTGTTGTTTATAATTGTGGTCTGCTTTTTTGTGCCAACCTAATGAAGGTTGTTGGGGAGGGTGCTGGTATGTAGTATACACAATACCCAAGTCTTAATCTACATAATTTGTAATTTGCTGGAGTTTTTTAGGTTATCTAAAACTTGTGATGTCAGGACAGCTTCTCTGTAACATCCACACGCCTTTCTGCCAGTACTACTCCTTTCTCGCTGCCTCTTGCACATTCCTATACTATACCGTTTTGATTTAACTCTTCCCATAAGGTTCTCCTAGGTCTGTTTCTATAATAGTCTGTAACATTCACACGCCTTTCTGACAGTACTACTCCTTTCTCACTGTCTCTTGCACATTTCTGTACTATACCGTTTGATTTGACTCGTCCCATTAGTTTTTCCTAGGTCTGTTTCTATTATATTATGTAACATTCACACCCCTTTCTGCCAGTACTACTCCTTTCTCGCTGTCTTTTGCACATTCCTATACTATACCGTTTGATTTGACTCTTCCCATTAGTTTTTCCTAGGTCTGTTTCTATTATATTATGTAACATTCACACGCCTTTTTGACAGTACTACTCCTTTCTCACTGTCTCTTGCACATTTATGTACTATACCGTTTGATTTTACTCTTTTCATTAGTTTATCCTAGGTCTATTTCTATTATATTATGGCCGCTAGTTCACTGTTTTGCAAAAAGTGTCCGCTTTTTCATTACCAACTATGCCTTTATAGGCTGGAACCCATCCTATGCTGATCTAATATCCGTTGTTCCTGAGTTGCATGGTTAGTATTCATATAGCCTCTCTATTGTCTGATCTACTTCTCTGTGTATATTTTCTTAGTGATTGTGCCGATGTCAGAGAATCTGTCATTATTGTCGGTTTCAAGGGGGGATTTTCTGCTTTTCCAAAGCTTTCGTTAAGCCGACTAGTTTGGCTGTGAAAACTAACGCATGGTCTGTGGTTGTAACAGATTTTTGTATTTTTCAATAAGAAATATAAATACTTGCTCCCACTTCTCCTTTCTCATTTTTTTTGGGGACCCATCCTGGTGTATTATCAGGTTATCAGTTTCAATATTTCCAACTTGCTCCTCTGCTATGGTCCTTGCTTGTAGTGGATCAGTGTTTTGTGAAATCGGTTTTTCCAGACTCAAAAGGTTTCAATTACCATGTTGTTATTTGAGGCTTTTATCTCTTACTCCGTTCAATTGTTCTTGCTAGTTTTTTCTTTAGTTTTAATTTCGTCTGCAGCATCCCATCCTTCTGGCCTAATAATATTTCTTAATGGCACCCCTTTGAACTTGTTTGTATTGGTGTTAAAAGTGTCACATGCTGGATGATCATGATTGTGTGCGGTCTGAAGCCAGTTGCATATTAATTGCGTCCTTCTCAGATTCAACGGTGCTGAACCTAGCGCTACTTCTATTGCTTTTCTTGATGTGCTTTTACCTGCACCCATAATTGTGGTCAGAGCCTGGCACTGTATACTATCTAGTTTACTTTTTTGCGTAATCAGTTGCTTAGTCGTAAGCAATGCTTCAATATTATAGTTTCCCTTTCTGGAAAGCTTTATAAAATTGTAAGAGAGTCGCTTGATGAGCTCCTCATCCATTGCCTTTAATTATCTTTAAAACGCTGCTAATTCTTTTACATTTGCCTACTGTTTTATTAACATGTTTGCTCCAATTCAGTTGTTCGTCCACAATCATTCATAGAAACCGTGTGCTCGTTACTCTTTGGATTGGTATTTTACTGTCTCTAATTGTAACAGTATCACTGTCAAAACAGCGGGGGTTTTTTTCCCCTTTTTTTTTTTTTTTTTTTGGTTAAATACCACTCTTACTTTTTTTGCCTGTATTTTTTTTTAAAACCCAGTTTAATCATCCACTTAGTAACACTATAAACTTCTTCTTGCACTTGTTTCTTGCCCTCTTCACTGACTTAGGACATGTATACATCGAACAATCATCCACAAACTGTATCAGGCTTACTCTTGGGTCTTTAATTACCTCGATAAGGTCAGAAACCAGTATTGAGAATATTGTTGACAATAACACCGCACCTTGGGGGATCCGTTCTCCTGTAAATAACTGTTTAATCTGTCATTGTTAGCGATCACTGAGAATGCCCTGCTCCCCAAGAAGCTTTTTATCTACCTACATACTCGTCCACCTAATCCTAGTCTTATGTCTCCCACTTTATACACGACGGCTTGTCGCTAACTCTGGTCTTAAGCTAAGTCTAAAAATACGGCTACAGTTTTATTTCCTATTTTGAATCCCATTTTTCACTTATTCTTCTAGTTTTATAATCTAGTCCATTGTAAACCATTTGGCTCTAAATCCTGACTGGGTTTTACTGAATAAATTAGTTTTCTCCATGTGGAAAGTAATCCTATTGCTTACGACAGCTTCTATGATTTTTCCTAAATGGAATGTAACGAGATCGGTCTGTATGAGTTTACTTTTTTAGGTTCATTTTCTGGTTTTTTAATGGGAATAATTGTGGATTATTTCCATTGCCTGGGGATTTCTCCTCCTCTCCATATATCATTGAAAATATGAGTAATTTGGCTCGAAGTTGTTCCTGGTAACATTTTCATTATTGTGTAATTAAGAACGTGTAGTGCTGCAGTGTTGGATTTCCCACTTATGGCACTTCTAACTTCGTCTACTGTTTTATCTTCACCTAGGCAGTGTCCTACTATATTTAAATGTTGTGGTTTACCATTTAGTGCGCTAAATTTTTTATCTCCTCTATCTCTCTTCCTAGCCTAAACTCTCATTAGAGCAGACTTCATAGAAGTACCATCCACACACACACACACACACACACACAAAACACCGGCTTTCTCTTAGTCAGTTGTTGCTAATGTGGGTGTTTTAAATGTGGGAACACTATTACTACATTAACAGCCTTTATTTGACCCCACATCTAGTTTGCTGAAGTAAATAGTGGAAGTTTTTTGACAAAATGTTTCTCATGTGCCTACTTCGCCTCTTTGATTACTCGGTTGGCTTCATTTCTGTGGTTCTTAAATGCATTACAATTCTCATGGGTTTTTTGTTTTCTACATTTTTTGGAGAGGTTTTTTCTTCTTCTGTGCAACGTTAGTTCTTTGATTACCATTCACCAAAAGACTGCACGCCTATTCCAGGTCTTGGTGGTCGAGGCTGGGGGTTTACTCCTTTCCTCCTCAAGGTGACCTGGCATATTCTGGTTCGGTATTTTTTTTAAAGTGCTGTTGTGAGTATGCTGTTTGTGAGTCTCTCGCAATACAAATGTGAACATTCTTCTTCTTCTCTTTCTCTTTTAATTATTTATAATTCCTCTCTGAAACGTTCCCGTTTTGCCTTTTTAAAATGGAACCTTGGTTTGTTAGATCTCACTTTCAAGTGGTATAATTCTCCCCCCCCCCCACCCCCACCCCAACTAATCTCCCCCCCCCCCACCCTTAAAAAACACAACAGACATTTAACATAAACTTTTTTTTTTTAAATTAGGGAGAATAAAAAACAAAAACCGCTCACATCTGTCATAGATATAGAGGATATCAAATGTGAGATACCATCTAAAAATGAAATCGGGAAAGCTATCAATCTTCTGAAGGAAGGAAAGGCTGTCCATATGGTATCCCAGAGTGGTATCCAGTTAGAGAAACCAATATGAACACATCAAAGGAATTGCTGCACACATTATTTAGTAAAGTCTGGGAGACCGAAGAAATACCAGCAGACTGGAGGAAAGATACCTTGTGAAACTGAACAGAGAGGTGATCTGCAGGAGTATGAGAACTACAGAGGGATTATGTTGCTGTCAGTTCTTGGAAACAAATATTAAGTAGCATTTATTTTGGAAAGACTGAAAGATGCTGTCGTTAAAATGCTAAGAGAAGAACAGGCAGGTTTTCGACCAAACAGATCATGTACTGACCAGACAGCTACTTTACGCATAATAATAAAGCAAGACATTGAATTGAATTCACCACTTTACATTAAATTCATAGACTATGAAAAAGGCTTTTGACAGCAAGGGAGTCTCTCTGGAAATTAATATGTCACTATGGAATTTCCACATAAAATTATTAACTGAGTAACAAAAAAAAAAAAAAGTAACATGTAAGTAGATGAAATGTCGAGTACTTCATGAGGGAACGCTAACATACATTTTGAATTAAAACAGGTGTACGACAGGGATGTCTTTTGTCGCCTCTCCTATTTTTAATGGCAATCGATTGGATTATGAAGACAGCAGCTGCTAACACCAGGAGTAAAATTCAGCGGACCCTACAAAACAGCCTGAGGATCTGGGTTTTGCTGAAGATATTTCTTTTCTGACCCATTTACGAAATTAGATGCAAGATAAATTAAATATATGTTCGATACGAAATCACAACAACTAGGTCTAAAAATCCCAAGGGAAAAAAACAAAGATAATGAGTCGAAATTAGGCAAATAGAAAAGTGGTTTTTCTAAAAGTATCCCATTTCAAGACGTGGAGTCGCACACATGTTTGGGCAGTAATGTAGCAAAAATGTGGAAACTGATAGAGATATTAAAATGCTACTACAATAGACAAGAGGAATTAAAACTAATACTAAATTATAAGTTTTCAATTCATATGTCAAGTTTGTATTGCTGAATGGAATGGAAACACCGAGAAAAACTTTTTTAAAGATATACTAATAAACTACAAACATTCATTTACTGGTGCCTCTGTGGAATAGAAGGAATTAAATGGTATGACAGAATCACTAATATTTAGTTTTGGTAGAGAACCAAACAAGTTTTGGTAGACCGAGCGGGGAAGAAAAGACGCTGGCGTTGGATAGGACACACTCTGAGAAAACCTGAGAACAATATAACTAAAATGTCTTTGCACTGGAACCCACACGGGGCATAGAAAACAAGTTAGTTGCGTATCCTTTACAGAACGTTGCAGAATCAACCCAGCATTTTGTGTGTGGCTGTTGTGGTTTTCCTAGGCGAATTTTATGTTCCGTGGTTTGCCATTGCTCTCGGTACTACTGTCGAAAAAAACACAAGGCAAATTGTCCCCAGTTTTGATCGACCCCGGCACCCCGGCATTACGCGTTCGCAACGCTTGAGCCACAGACGCTGATAGAAATACAGGCAGAAAACACACACACACACACACACACACACACGCACACTCACACATGGGGAAGGGAGCTAGAAAGTGAAGTTAAAAAGATGGGGAGGACATAGAGAGAGCTGCACCCAAAAGCGAAGGATAGAACAACCTGGAGTGTGTTGACTGAGGGCCTTATGCTGCAATGGGAGATAGAAGGCAGAAGAAGAAAAAGAAGAAGAAGCAGATATTTAACATACAGGAAATATAAAAAACATCTGACAAGTAACATACAGAATGCAACTTAAAACAAACTGATATTCAACGTAGAGGATGCAACAACAACATAGAAGATGAAACATAGAGGCTGCAAATTAAAGACAGCAGCAAAAGAAGAAGAAGACGAAGAAGAAGAAGAAGCAGAAGAAGAAGAAGAAGAAGAAGAAGAAGAAGAAGAAGAAGAAGAAGAAGAAGAAGAAGAAGAAGAAGAAGAAGAAGAAGAAGAAGAAGAAGAAGAAGAAGAAGAAGAAGAAGAAGAAGAAGAAGAAGAAGAAAAGAGGAAGAAGGAAGAGGAGTACTAATCGCTAACTGTACTTTTTATTTATCTCTTGCCTGTTGAATTTTGAATTAAGAATCAACATCACTGCACTCGCGACACTCCCATAAGTGCTTAGTCCCCATCTACAGCAGCAAGCGAAGAGTTCCAATTCCAATGGTGCCAGTAACTGAATGAACGTATATCCGTCTCATCCTTCCCCTGAGTGTTGAGCGTCGGTCAGATAATCTGGTAACTCCTCGCAGCGTCATTCTCCTTAGACCGTAAGGATCTATCTGCGCCTCTGCACTGTTCACCCGTTCCTAAAGGGCCCTCACAATATCTAACTTGTACATCAATTCACCACCAAGTGGTACAGAGCCAGCCAGGATTTACACTTGATGAGGCTTTGAGGTATAGAAAGCCCGGTGACCCCTACCATTTTTAATTACACCAGCTAATCTTAGAAAATACACACACGCATAAACACGCACACACACACACGCACACACACACACACACACACACACACACACTTCTTTAAATATATATATATATGATGGCAATATATTATTTTACAATTATTGTTAAAAGAAATCTTTTTAAAAAGTGTGTTGGCAGAATGGCATACATTATTTTATATAAACCTCTAAAAAGCTAAAATTTTTAGCTTAAAATTTTTTGTCTTGATTTTCCATATGCAGTATTTTGGATTATGTCATTAGGAAAATATGTGCGTGATATGAAGCTTTTTATACATATGATGCTATTTCCGACAAGTTTTAAAATATACTAGAAGAAAATTAGCAATTAAAATACATTAAAAGAAAGCTTCGATCTGCTTTTTAAAAAAAAACTTTTCTAAAGCCCCTGGCGAATGTGAGGCCTTGAGCTGATTTTTTTTTGGGGGGGGGGGGGGGGGGGGGAGCGCTGATATCCAGATCAATCACTGATTGTGAGTAATATCTAGCTTTTCTGGTATATGAACAGTGTATACATTTTGTGTGTGTGTGAGTGTGTGTGGCCCACTTCTTTATTGCGGCACTGTGAGCTAAAGGTTAATGAACTCATTTCATCATCCTCAATAACCTGATTTCGGTTTTCTCGGCGGACGGTTGAGGAAAAAGGGCCGGTATCGTCACTTGAAAATAGTGGTACGAGAGTCACATCGTAGAAGATATTTTAATGATATAAAATATCCGGTCCTACTCCAACCCTCTTTAGTCGACATGCATGACAGGTAAAGTTGTATTATTATTTGTTTTCTCATATTGGCAGGTCTCTCTCTCTCTCTCTCTCTCTCTCTCTCTCTCTCTCTCTCTCTCTGTGTCTCTCTCTCTGTCACACACACACACACACACACACACACACACACAAGCACGCACTAGTAAGAAAGATATAAGAGGAGGAAGAGGGTGGAAAAGAGCAAGATATGTTACACATGTTATTTTCTCTTGGAGCCGCTGTGGTGTAGTGGCTAGATGCTTGCATGGGGATCTAAAGGTCATGGGTTCGCGTCCTGTTGGGACTCGACTTTGTTTTAAAAATTACGTCTCCCACGTCGACCCAGCCTGGCTAAACTGGTACAAGGTAAAGTCCTGAGAAGTAAAGGATGTAAATGTGATGTTGACAACAACACCCACCGAGTACCGATTGGTCTATAAAATATTGGTCTAGCCCTATATGCCCAATACGCATAAGGCGTCGAAAACGTCCTCTACTTACTTCATGTTGTCTGTCTCTCTGTGAATTCATCGGAAATGCGATTTCTGTTAATGTTAGCAGCAGGAGTTTTTGTTGGTGCAAACAAAGTGTTATTTTAATAGGGTGGCAATCTCTTGTCTTGACCGGGACAGACCCGTTTTAGGTGTGTACTCGCCGTCCTGTGGATCCAGAACACCGTAAATAGAAATCTAGAAATTATCTCAAGAATAGAACATATACTTATATCTGCATACTTTACTAGATTTAAAGTTTTAAAGACTTCTAATTCCTTACAGGTATTTATGGAAATCTTTATGTAGCATTTTTTTTTCCTCCAGTACATTTACAAAGCACATTTTTTCGTTTATTTCTTCGATTCGGGTTTCAATACCAAAGTCAAAAAAGTAATTAACTTGTTCACCCCGGTGACCTGGAAAAATAAGGGGGTGTTGTTAAACTAACTTGCTTGGGATGTACCGTTTGCAGCTCAAAATAAAAATGAGATGTCCTGTTTTCGGTTCAAAATGTTAAGGTCATCCTACATTTTAGGTAACAGTTGTAGTAGCTAACTTCTACTGCTGCGACGTAATAAGGCTGTTTAATTGTACTAGCAACAGCATCAGCATCAGTAATATCCCCGTTACTAGTAGTAGTAGTAGTAGTAGTAGTAGCAGCAGCAGCAGCAGCAGTAACGGTAGCAGTAGTAATTGTGGCAGCATATATCATCCTCGTCGTTCTACAGCAGCAGTAAGAGCAGTTCAGTTGCGATTTTCTAGCAGCAGCTGTAGTAGTTCAGTGGTAGTTGTCCTATTACTGCTACTGCTACAACAACAACGACAACAACAACTACTGCCGCTACTACTACTAATATTACTACTACTGCTGATATTATTATTATTGGTAGTAGTAGTAGTAGTAGTAGTAGTAGTAGTAGTAGTAGTAGTAGTAGTAGTAGTAGTAGTAGTAGTAGTAGTAGTAGTAGTAGTAGTAGTAGTAGTAGTAGTAGTAGTAGTCGTAGTGGTAGCAGTAGTAGTTGTTGTTGTAATAGTAATAGTAACAGCTGCAGTAGCAGTAGCCGTAATAAAAATTGTGAGTGTTCGTTACAGTATAACCAACAACAGAAACAGCAAAGCACAAATTCATCCACTTTCCAAAGAAAAGAAACACAAATGCTGTAAAAATATTCAACTTTGGTTTTTCAAAAAACACACTGTCTAGGAAACGATCGATAAATATTGTTGCCAGCTTGAAGACTCGAATCCTCATCAAATGTAATGCAGTGGCAAACCAAGTGATGACTGGTACTCAGCATGTTATGTCTTGTGAAAACGTTGGAACGACGAATGAAGAAAGGGAAGAATCTACGTTGTGGCTTATCGCAGAACAGATGCTATATTCTGGCAATATTCATAGAGGGCGAACTGTGAATAGAGAAAGAGGGAGTAAATATGTAATGTGTCGTTCGTTATCGTCATTAACTGTTGTGTCGTT
>CAJHNH020000102.1:147500-157500 GCA_905116865.2 Candidula unifasciata
AAAATTATGGTCCCGTCCTAGGCGGCACACGGCACTTGGTGGATGATGTGGTTAGCATCACGCCGGCAGCCTTTACTTCCCAGGACTGTATTTAGTACCCACTCAAGGCTGGGTCGACCTGGGAGCCAGGATAAGTTTATCAAAAATAGTAACATATTGTTTTAGTATAGTTTTTATTTTAAAAAAAAAAAATAAAAAAATATTAAAGAATATTTTTGCGAAATCACAAATTTAATATCTTTCTCTGCCTTCTTTCCCCCAATGGAGCGTAGACCCTAAACCAACTCAAGCCAAGTCCTTCTATCCATTACTATTACTTGCAGCTCACTCCACATACCCCACCCCCGCTTTTTAACTTCAATCGCAAGCTCAATTTTTCATGTACTTTAGATGTGCATTAATTCTACATGGGTTCCAATGCAGCCACATTCTAGTTATATAACGTTCTCATGTTTTCTCAGCGTCTGTCATATCCAACGTCTTTTCCTCATTTCTTGGTCCACTGGAACGTCTTTAGTTCCCTACCAGAGCTCAGTGTTACATTACACTCTAAAGGCCTCCAAGTTACAACTGAAAAACATAGTTTTCTTGCTTTTGCAAATGCAAAATCATTAATTAGGTTATGAAAAGGCATGTATTGTAACATGATGCTTTCTCTACACAAGTATGGGGAAAGAAGTAACTTTTTTCTTCAGGGCCCTTTAGATTAGTACATGAGCTGTAACTTAATTTTTGTTTTTGTTTGGACATTCATATTTTTTAATGTACGAATTAAAAAGTCATTAGTCATGAATAAAATGAGACGAGCTTCAATGAAAAAGCTTTGCTCATTTTTTATACTACAGCAATATGATGATTATGAAAACCAGTGAACCAAAATGTGTGAGATGATTTCTAATGAAAAATGGTATACCGATGAGGCAATTAACAAAAATCAAACAAAAAAAGTGGGCATGTATATAGATAAAGACGTCTAAAAAGGTGAAAACATCAATTTAACGTATACCAGATTGAAAATAACTCCCGGGGAGGGGGGGGGGGGCATATCTCTAAAAAAAAATCTATGTGACCATTATGCACATAACCACATCTCCAAAGCCTTTAGTTACGATTATTTATTTATACATGCCACGAGGACTTGTTTCTTGTCCTACTAAAAAAATGTCCCTGCATGTGTGTGATATGTCAAAAATGATTTATTCTGTCTGTGAAATGGTCAACTATTACTACTACTGGGTATTTCAAAACCACATACCTGTTCCGGCGAAATCCCTGTCCGTGCTGTTGTTGCCTAGACACATGTTACCGTCGGCAGGCACCAAACTACAGCTTGGCTGGTTCCATCTGGTTCCTGCGGCCACTGAGAAGGTGACTTGGCCGAACTGATACTTACAGGGGTCGCCGTACACGTCAGGAGAGTAGCCGGCGCAAAAGCCGGGTCCTGTGTGCATGGGGGGTTGATAAAATACATTGTGAGAATACGAGGTTGTTGAATCAACTCAGTTATCACCAAGGGGCGTAGAACCTGCTAATATGTCGGCATGTTCATTTCTCAACACACCTTTAAGCCCTGGAGAAAGTACATGAAGGATGCTAGCTAACCGGGATCTCTTCACCCCCCTAACCAAAACTCTCGCTTTTCTCCATCTAGTTAGGTTTGCAAGTGGGCCCAGTAACCCCCTTCCCCCATCCCCCACCCTACCTACAACCATGTATAGAAGTTCTCTTTTTAAGAATGTTTTTATTTATTTCATATTATTTAAAATATATACTTGTTTTTATTAACCATTTAGCACATTATAATAATAACAAAAAATAAGTACAATTATTCCCTTGAACAAGCATTAGGCCGCTTGGGTCTCACCTACGCCAGGACAATTTGTAAGGGGCTGACCCCCTCCACACCCCCCCCCCTTTCCCACACACACACACTCACTCAATGTTTTCTTTGTGCCGGCGCCACTGCAGTATAGAAATATAATGTATTCAAGTGTAGTTTCGCATAATGTCGTTTACTGTAGTGCTACTTGTTATTTACTCTCGCCAGCGGATCCCAAGTTATGGGGTCTTTTGCACAAAATTTGTCCCAGCTCCCAGGTCGACCTAACCTTAAATGAGTACCAGAAAATGTTATGGGAAATAAAGGCGGCCAGTGCGATGTTGACCACATCCCCCACCGAATGCCGATTGGTCTATAAGATACAGGTAGTGAAAAAGGGTCTTCATTTGCTGGTGACGTATTATCTGTATCATCAATCTAGCACAACGGTCCGACCGATTGGTGCTCTGTTTCTCCATGCATCAGTCATGTCAGGGTCTGTCCCCTCAGCGTACCCAGCAGGGAGTTGACTGGCATATCTTCTTCCTTTGTCCTACAGGGGAAGCTCCGTGGCAAAGTGGTCAAGCTGTTTCACTCGTGCTCTGAAGGTCGTGGTTTCGTTCCACAGCTGCGCTCTTCAGTGCAATTTTTAAGGAGGTCCCTGGGGGTCTTTGTCGGAGCTACCGAGTTCGTTCTCTCTTCGTCGCTGTCGGTAGACGGCTAGACGTTCTGCATAGAGAGACCCGGCCATATGGGATAAAACCTGGTGCGATGAAGTCGATCCTCTCGACTTCACTTTTCTTTACTTTGCCCCTCAACCGGTTTCTACTTGCTTGTCCTCGTTTTATACCAAATATCAGACGGTTCATCATCACTAACTCATCGGTGTCATTTTCAGTTTGCTCCGATCTCTTCCTGAGTATGTCCCCAGGTGTTTCTAGGCTAACAACTCCTATTCTGTTCTGGTTGGTGTAACGAACTGCTTTCTCTATGGGAGCTACCGTCTATTTCTTCTCCCACCAGCAACTGGCAGTTAGTGGGATATTTCATTTCCGTTCAACCCGGCGTGTCATGATGTGTGCAGGCAAAATGGTTCCCTCTAGCAGGATTTCTGGATGGTGTCCACCCAATCTAGTCGGAGTTTGCCAGTTTAAATTCTCTTAGGGAGCTGAGCATCTGTGCGCGAGTACCTTTCCATCCATATTACTGCAATGCTGTTTCGTGTGGTGTAGTATAATGTAATGTAGTGAAATGTTGTGTAATATAGTGTAGTATATCATGGTTTAGTATAGTGCAGTTTACTTTAGTTCAGTGTAGCATAAGGTAGTTTTCAAGTTGTGTCCTGCATCAGTGTTTTATTGCAGTATCTATTGTCTGTCTGGCCATGTGGGTGAAGAAAGTAAGGGAAAACTCACCAATCGGACCATTGAGATCAACATCACAGAGCAGCTTGCCAGTTTCCCTACAGGACAGGGTCAGGTTGCCCACAGGCCGGCAGCTGCGTACACTTTCTTCATAAATTTGACCTGTGTCGGAAACGATGGTCATTTTTATTTCAGGCAATATTCCATACATACACATGTATGCATGCATACATACATACATACATACATACATACATACATACATACATACATACATACGTACGTACGTACATACATACATACATACATACATACATACATACATACATACATACATACATACATACATACATACATACATACACACATACACACATACACACATACACACATACACACATACACACATACACACATACACACATACACACATACACACATACACACATACGTACATACGTGCATACGTGCATACGTGCATACGTGCATACGTGCATACGTGCATACGTGCATACGTGCATACGTGCATACGTGCATACGTGCATACGTGCATACGTGCATACGTGCATACGTGCATACGTGCATACGTGCATACGTGCATACGTGCATACGTGCATACGTGCATACGTGCATACGTGCATACGTGCATACGTGCATACGTGCATACGTGCATACGTGCATACGTGCATACGTGCATACGTACATACGTGCATACGTGCATACGTGCATACGTGCATACGTGCATACGTGCATACGTGCATACGTACATACGTACATACGTACATACGTACATACGTACATACGTACATACGTACATACATACATACATACATACGTACATACGTACATACGTACATACGTACATACGTACATACGTACATACATACATACATACATACATACATACATACATACATACATACATACATACATACATACATACATACATACATACATACATACATACATACATACATACATACATACATACATACATACATACATACATACATACATACATACATACATACATACATACATACATACATGCATGCATGCATGCATGCATGCATGCATGCATGCATGCATGCATGCATGCATGCATGCATGCATACATACATACATACATACATATACATACATACATACATACATACATACATACATACATACATACATACATACATGAATACATACATACATACATACATACATACATACATACATACATACATACATACATACATACATACATACATACATACATATACATACATATACATACATAAATACATACATACATACAGATACATAATACATACATACATACATACATACATACATACATACATACATACATACATACATACATACATACATACATACATACATACATACATACATACATACATACATACATACATACATACATACATACATACTTACATACATACATACATACATACATACATACATACATACATACATACATACATACATACATACATACATACATACGCTGGATTTATTCTGCTACTATGGTGTAGTTATATATACTTAAGCGTCAAGGCACCAGCGCCTCAATGGGGCACCAGGTAAATTCCTGGAAGGTAAAAGCGACCGGCGTGATGTAGACCACACTTGCCGCTGAGTGCTGATTATTCTACACAAAAAGTCTAGCATGGTAACAGTAAGTAGGGCAGGGGCCGACCAACACGAAGATGGGAACAGGATACAAGTGACTCCTTGAGTATGAAAGTACTTTAGGCGGGAGAGCTGGCTAGAAAGTGAGTTTCTTTTAGGCAGACCGTGATGAGAGCGACGTTCTGCAAAGGGCCTGCTACAGGACGATGACCCTATTTTTACAGCCGCAATGACCGACACCGCTTTTGAAAACTGCAGGGAAAACACATATGTCTACTAGTTGTTTCTATCAGATGGGCGATTGTGGCTTAGGGAGTGTAAATGCAGTTTCACAATCATGAAAGCCGTCATTCGAAACCAGCTGTAGGCGATCTGATTCCTTATGTGCTTTGTGTTTAGAACGGTATGAGCGTCGTACAAAGTACTTGCAGACTAATAATAGTAAAATTACTTATTAAAACCAAATAACAGGCAAGGAGTCATTTTTTTGTGTGTGTGACGCCATAAAAATAACACGCAGCTAGGTTTTTTCTTTTTCGGTACGCAAGAGTGTGCACTTTCAACGCCTTTTTAAGGATTCATTTTCAAAAGAACAAGAATTTTGTTTAAAATCCATGAATACCTAAACTCAAATGAAACTCTCCAAAGATTCTTCTCTTCTTCTTCTCTTCCACCTTGTACCTCATTGAAGTGTCTGGGGGAGATGTAATGTTTGTTGATGAGCTCTGTCAAGAGCACTATTAAGACTAATGTTCATTTCTATGAGGCTGTTCTTTATGCCATCACTCTATTTCCGAGGTCTTCCACTCGCTCTATACCCGTTGTAACGTTTGAAAGTGCCCGATAGTACCAGGGCATTCTTGTTAGGTGTCCAAACCATTTCATTTGTTGTTCTTTGATGACCTGTAAGATTGGCTTTATTCCTAGCATTCGTCTGATTTAATGATTTCGCGTTCTGTCTTTCCTTAAAACTTTTGCAGCTCTTCTAAGGCATTTCATCTCTGTTGTCATAATTTTACGTTCATTGGAGGATGTAAGTGTCCACTTCTGGCATTGATAGCATAGTGTTGGCCAAAAAATAGTTCTGATAAGATTCACTTTAGTACTCCAAGGGATCTGCTTGTGTGTCAACAGGGGAGATAGTTGCCCCATTACTTGATTAGCTTTGGCACATCTGGAGCTAATTTCTCTGTCCAGTTTTCCATCGGATATGTAAACTGCTCCCAAATACTTAAATTCCTCTGTTTGTCTCAGGGTGTTGTTTTTCAATTTTATTTTTAAATTGTCTTTATGTCTTCCTATCATCATCGTCTCTGTCTTCGTAGTGTTTATTTTCATATTATATTCCTCCCCTTTGTTACTAATTTGATTTAGGTGGTTCTGTAGGCATTCCGTATTTTCTGCTATGAGTACCTGGTCGTCGGCGAATAGTAATTCTGGAATATCTTCTTCATGATTAAAGTTCGTTTCGCTACATATGGTATCCATGTATGTAATAAAAGGAAGCGGCGATAGTACACAGCACTGACGCACACCAGAGTTCACTATAAAAGTTTTTGACAACCCTGCCTTCGATCCTATGCAGCATTTACTACGTGTGTACAGGCTTTTGAAAACATTAATGAGATGATTGCTGATTCCTTTTTTCCACATTCATTCCCACAACATATTCCTGTCGACTTTATCAAAGGCTTTTTCTTGGTCTATGAATGTCAACAAACATGTCCACAGATTAGAAGACCGTAAATAAACTGTAGTTCGTCGAGCCGTCTGAATGTTGAAGGGATTCTCACAGATGAAACTCATGCTAATTACAACTAGATCAACTCTCATTGTCCATACAGCGTATTTGCTATTGGTCATCACGATGATAGGACTTCTCTTACCCAGTTCAACCCTACAACATATATGGAGCCATGACTGGTGAGTGGACATTATTCTGAAGTGGATATAGAAAACAGGGAGTGGTCTAGAGCAAACGAATGTGCGCCAACAGATATGCTAAATTGTGTGGCGATACTGTCATTGTAAGAAATAAATACCTCTATGAGACACATTTAAAATAATGTTCCTACAAATCATATTAACCTTGTGGACAAATCTGTGTAGTGAGTTCGCCATTGTCACACCTGTAGTACTTGTTACAGCATCTGCCACTGGGGTATGTGTTTCCCCGGGTATTTGAGTCACACACGGCTGCAATGGAGAAAACATATATCTCTTTGTCATTCTTTGTTCACGTAATGTCGGGTTACTACTGATTCTTAGCGTGTCATAATGTCATAGGATCATGTGACTTGTAGTTTTTTAATCAGCATCATCTTCAGTTTTAGCTTTTGTCATATTGTTCATGTTCTTTGTGTTTTTACCCTACTTGTACTTGTTGTGTTTGTTCTGTTCTCGTTCTACGACTATCACTACTGCTGCTACTCAACAACAACAACAACAACTACTACTACTACTACTACTATTATTACTACTACTACTACTACTACTACTACTACTACTAGTACTACTGCTGCTGCTGCTGTTGCTGCTGCTGCTGCTGCTACTGCTGCTGCTGTTGCTACGGCTATTTGTTCTTCTTCTCCTTTCATCATCATCATCATCATGTTTCTCCTCTCCCCTCCTCCTCTCAAACACGTTTATCGGTTGTAAACTGCACTGGAAAGTTCATTGTCAACTTCTGAACACTTTTTCCAGAATCTTCGCTTTGGATTTGAACCCACGATCCCCAAGTGACGGTCTAGCCACTACACCACGGCGGCTCGAGAGCCTAGTAGTCTATCTATAAAAATACCGAGCGGTCCACAATATGGCCTGCCCACCACTGACATTGTAAGGGTCTGGCAACTGAGTTGTTTACTGTCTAAATTACCCCAGAAACTTGCTGTGCATTTTCCTATTACTAGGTGTTACCATCGTCCGTTTCCCTTTCACGCCTAAAGAAGTGGTGCAGGCCGTCTGAGTGGACAGTTTTGGGAAATATAATTATTAATGATGACCTAGGACCCCAAAGACTTGGAGTTGTGCAGATCTCGACGTCTACCTTAACTGGCAAGACGCAGGATTGTTATTTTCTTTGTATACTATAATACGTTATAATATAGTTCAGTCTAGTGTGGTATAGAATAGCACGGTATAGAATAAAATAAGATGGTATGATACATTGTACTACAGCAGATTTCATTACACGATACTGTATTTGATTCTATTCAATTCTTTTCTACTCTATTGTAGTGTGTGTGTGTCTGTGTGTGTGGCAGTGTTACGAGTATTGTAGAAAAATATTGTCTGGCATAGAAAAAAAAACAGTATGGTTAACTGTGGTACAGGACTGTATATTTAATTACAGTTTGGTAAAATATGGTTTGATTATTAGTGTATAAGTGATGGTGATGACGATGATGGTGGTTGTGGCGATCATGACGATGATGATGATGTTTATGATGATGGTGATGATGATGATGATGGTATTCGTGGTGATGGTGGTGGTAATGAAGATGACGATAATGATGGTGGTGGTGATGAAGATGACGATGATGATGATGGTGGTGATGGTTGTGGTGGTGATAAAGATGATGATGATGATGATGATGATAGTGATGTTGATAATGATGGTTATGATGGTGGTGGTGATGAAGATGATGACGATGATGGTGTTGATGGTTGTGGTAGTGATGGTGGTGGTGATGGAGATGATGATGTTGATGATAATGGTGATGGTTGTGGTAGTGATGGTGGTGGTGATGGAGATGATGATGTTGATGATGATGATGATGGTGATGATGATGGTGATGGTTGTGGTAGTGATGGTGGTGGTGATGGAGATGATGATATTGATGATGATGATGATGGTGATGATGATAATGATGGTTATGATGGTGGTGGTGATGAAGGTGATGATGATGATGATGGTGGTGATGGTTGTGGTAGTGATGGTGGTCGTGATGGAGATGATGATGGTGATGATGGTGATGGTGATGATGATGATGATGGTGATAGTGATGCTGATGATGATGATGATAGAGATAGTGATGGTGATGATGGGGATGATGATGATGATAATGATGATAGATGGTGATGGTGATGATGATGTTGATGATGATGATGATGATAGAGATGGTGATGGTGATGATGATGAACATGGTGGTGGTGGTGTTGATGGTGATGATGATGAATATGATGATGATGATAATACCTGTAGGACAAGGATCGCTGTTGATGTGATTGCAGCTAGCTCCGTTCCAAAAGGTGCCTTCGGCGCAGAGTTTCTTGATGGGCTCGCTGCCAGGAAAGCACTGGTAAAACGTGTCGCAATACAGCGGGTCGAAGTCAAACCCGTAGCCTCCTTCGAACAGGCACTGGCTGCACACTGAAAAGTAAACAAATAATGCTGCAATACAAACAGTTCATGAAGCAGATATTAAAAACTGCCAAACAAAGAGTTGACGGCAAATAAACAAATACAATTGTTATATAAAAAGATCGCGAACCAAGCAAACAACATCACTGTAATAAGAATATAAACAAATTGAAAAAAAAAAATAACAGACACAAAACAAAGCCCCAACTGAAACATACAATAAAACATAAGCAAATAAATGTACAATACAAGAAGTTGCCGGAAAAAACACACATTAATTTAAAGATTTCATGAACCAAGCAAGCAACACCATTGTAATACGAGCGCAAACAGATGACAAACAGGCACAAAACAAAGCCACGTCTTAAATAAAACAATGAACCATAAAAAAAAAAAAACATTTACAATACAATGAGAGCTTGAAATAAGAACTATTGCCACTGCCGGTATATATCACGAACTCTCTTTCTCCCCCCACCTCACCCCCCAAATCACGCTTCTCGCGAGATTTCGCGTGGCTCTCATTCATACCGTGGCCCGTTCCCACGGGCTGCTGTATGTTATAGGGGTTACAGCACGCACGTTCCTTCCATACACACCGTGCGCAAAACTGCCTGTCGTTCGTTCAAGGTCCGCATCCCTCTTTCACGGCCGGACACATTGTGTGTGTTTGTGTGTGTGTGTGTGTATATATATATATATATATATATATATATATATATATATATATATATATATATATATATATATATATATACCTGTGTGTGTGTGTGTGTGTGTTTGTGTGTGTGTTCGCCGCCGAGTGCT
>CAJHNH020000102.1:162500-187500 GCA_905116865.2 Candidula unifasciata
GGAGAGGTCCCGGAAACCGCGTTCAGCCAATAAACCATATTTATGGCCTGGCTATATTGCGGCCCCTGGATTAAAATAACGAAAAATTGAATCCCTCAAGGGGATGGATAGAAGATGCGCTCAGATAAAGCAAAAGCGGTTGTGGGGTTAACTGTCTTTCTTGAGATGTCCTGCTTTCTGCTAAAAAAAATTTATGACGACCTGTTTTCAGCTACAGATATTAGTGGGATGTCCTGTTTTCAGCTACATATATTCGTGGGATGTCCTGTTTTCAGCTCAGGATATTGTGATCACACTAACAAAGAGTCAGAAATACCACTGAAGTTAAAGGTGATACTAAAGAAGAGAGATGGGAGGAGTCTTACCTGAAGTTAGCAGCATACAACACGGCTGGATTACTCAGAAAATTTCTCATGGCCTGTTTGAGAAGATCGAAGAGAGCTATTTGTCTGTTGGTGGAGGATGCTCTGGCGGTATTTTCAGACTCGTCGATAAGAAATGCTACTTCCGTTGACTGGCAGTCTATTTTATTTACAAATGTAAGCATTTCAAATGATATGACATTAGCGTACTAATCAAAAAGTTTAATTAATAAATTTAAGAGACATGTCTATCTGTCTATCTACGTAGTTACCTATCTTTCTGTTAACCTAGCTACCTATCTATTTACATATACGTCTATCCATTCCTCCGTCCGTCTCTCTGTCTGTCTGCCCATTTGCCTGTCTGGCTGTCTGTCTATATATACATGTATATACACACTTACATATGTATATATGTATATATGTCTGTATCTCTGTCTCTATGTATCTGTCTGCCCCTGTCTTTGTCTCCGACTTTTTTTTTAAATCTCTGTCGTCCTGTGTTACATTTCTTTCTGTCAGGTTTTTTTTTTTTTTTTTCACTTTCCCACTGTTTAAGTTTCTGTGTATGTTTGTCAGTTACTGTATTCATATTTATATTGACTACAGTCAAGAAAAACATATTCCACAATAACAATAACTCCAATACTTAAAAAATATTATTTTAATACTATAACGAGACCGGTCGTCGCCGTGGCAGCGCGGCTAGATGCTCGCCGTGGATCGAAAGGTCGTGGGTTCGCTCCATGGCGGAGCCGGGTTTTTTTTTAAAAATGGCCTTGGCTCCTAGGTCGACTCAGCCTTGAGTGGGAACTTGGTGCAGTCTCGGGAAGTAGAGGCGGCCGGCGTGACGCTGACTACACCATCCGTTTTGTGCCGATTGGTCTATAGAAATATAGCTCTAGCCCTATATGCCATAAAGCCTAAAGGCGTGGAAAGGCGTCCTTTGCTTTACATAACGAGACACTTTTAAAATCGCAAAGGTGGAAAAGATTAGGGCCTGGGTGCCTAATATTGCTTTCCTGAAGCCGATTATGCATGCACTTATCCACGATATCAATCTCCACTAAAGGGAGAACTAAGATCATTTCACACACACGAGATGCAGAGGGACTCAACAGCAGCTAACTGAGTTGAGAACATGGCGCCACAGAGCAAAATCCTTTCGAATTCTTTTCGACTGTGACAAACATGGTTTGTCTTGTAAACTGCACATTCAGAAAATGGAGAATCGGCTGTGTCACAGAAGTGTTGGCGTCTTCACTGTGAGTTCATGTCAGAACTGTTGGCGTCTTCACTGTGTGTTCATCTCAGAACTGTTGGCGTCTTTACTGTGTGTTCATGTCAGAACTGTTGGCGTCTTCACTGTGAGTTCATGTCAGAACTGTTGGCGTCTTCACTGTGAGTTCATGTCGGAACTGTTGGCGTCTTTATTGTGTGTTCGTGTCAGAACTGTTGGCGTCTTCACTGTGAGTTCATGTCAGAACTGTTGGCGTCTTCACTGTGAGTTCATGTCAGAACTGTTGGCGTTTTCACCGTGTTACATGTCTTTTACATAATCTTGCTGGAATGCCAGTTTGCCTGAAAGGAACTCGGACCTTCGCCAGCTTCTCTAGATCCTGGTCAAGGTGTCTCTGATGTCCTGTTTCAGTCTTCTCAACGGTGGACCCTGCCCCTCTATCCCGGTACCAAACCGCCTACTACTGTTTTTTCTAAGCCCTTAGGACATTTGATATTGTCTAGGTGCATCAGTTTCTGACTGACTTGACGTTTTATACAACCAGGACATCACATCGAGCGATAAATGCAAAGTGTCACCATTCGGATGAGGATCACCATAGGACAGGTCTCAGGAACCTCGTTCAACCCATAGTTTGGGTTATATTAGGATCCCCGGCTGCAGCCAGAGCTAATGCATCAGTTTCTGAGAAAAGATACTGTTTTTGAGCCAGTTTTCCTCATTGTTCTGACGTTTTAGAATGTCAATATTTCCTTTCTTCCTGATCCATGGTTTTCTAACAAATGTTCTGTGCTTCAAAAAACCCCAGTTTTCTTCCCTAACGAAAACAGACCAGGGCACACACTAACGCTGCCAGTTTGCATGTAGAAAGTTGCTTGAGGCTAACACGGGCTAAAACCTTCTGGATTCAGAAAGCGAAGGGAAGCGACCATATTACTAGTTCAAGAAACGCACAATAGAAACCCAAAATAAATGTGTCTGTCATTATCATTATCATAAACCACTTCTGCCGTTAAGCGCCGTGGGGAGAAATAATTTGCGATCCAGTGCACGTTGGCTGCCACTGGCTATTGTCATGCCGTGAAGGCGTAAAGTGTCTTTAATGTTGTCGATTTATGTTTTCCGCGGCCGTCCTCTTGCTCATGTAGCTGATCTTCTGAGATGTAGTGCTTGTGTTGGTATTTGATCTTGCTGCATTCTAACGAGATGGCCAAACCACTTGATCTGCTGTTTCTCGATGAATCTTGTACAAAGTGTGGTTCCCACATTTTGCCTGATAGTTCATTATTCACTCGATCTCGTATAGTTAGGTTGGCCGCTTTTCTCAGGCACGTCATATCGCTGGTGGTGATTTTACTTATATGGGCTTTAGATAGTGTCCATGTTTGGCACTGGTAGCTTAATGTTGTAATGAATATGCTATTAATAATCTGTCTCTTTGCACTCATAGTAATGCTTGGATGTCTTAATAATGGTGACAATTGGTATATAAGGGCACTTGCTTTCTGACATCTGGTTTCTTTTTCTCTGCCAATTCTACCATCTTCTGTGATCATACTTCCTTGTTATTTAAACTCCCTAACTTGATTCAGGGCAGAACCATTCAGCTGTATGTGTAGTGAGGCAGGGGTTCTACTATCTTGCATTGTTTCGGTTTTGTTTACATTAATCTTCATGTTGTATTTACTACTGTGTTTAACCTGTTAATGTGGTCTTGCAGTCTATGTTCTTCGGGGTAAAACAAGCACTGGTCGTCAGCAAATAGTAGTTCGTTTAATGTGGGTAAATCGATTACTTCTCCTGATGTGTGAACTTCCTCGTGATTATAAAGTTTTATGTTGTCTTTATCATAACTTGCTTCTTTAAGTATTCTGTCTATATAGATGTTTAAAAAAAAGTGGGGAGAGCACACATCTTTGTCTCACACCTGTGTTGACTATGAACATATCTTATATGCCTTCTTGTGTTTTTACTGCACTTTGGCTTGTGTGGTACATGGCTATGATGTCCTCTAGTAACTGTCCTTGTACCCCGTAGTTCTCAAGAACAGACCACAGTTTGTTTCTTTCCACTCTATCGAAAGCTTTTTCCTGATCTATAAACACAGTATTCTGTTTGGTATTATACTCAATGGCTGTCTCACACACTTGCCTCAGAGGGAATAATGAATGTGTAATTTGTAAAAATCATGTATACAAAAACATAATACCAACTTTGGGCAGAAGAGAGGAGAACTGTGCAGGCAAACGTCAGTATTCCCAAGAGCTTCATGACTGGTGGTTCTAAATTGGAAAGAAGAAAACATATGTTGCAAAGTCCTAATTTTATTCTCCCCCCCCCCCCCCTAAACAAGGGACAGTGAGATATATTATGGCTGGCTTATATTGGCACATGGAGGGGACAACTTTGGGGTGACCCGTTCGCTGTGTCGTTGAACTGCGACTTCCTGAGGTGAGAGTTCTCCGGCGTACCGAGAAAAAAGTCCTCACCAGCACATAATGCAGTAACACCATGCCAGTGCAGCTGTTACAGATTTTGTCCTAATTGTAGCCTCTTTGGGGGGTTGAATGGGGTACATGGGACTTGCTCTATTGGTCTGCCAGTCAGATTGAGATTTTGTAACTTCAGGCTGTCAAACACATCTCCCACAGCCTTTGTATCTTGATCAAGTTTAAACCTAGTTACAGAGATCGCCGGGGTTCGTTGTCGGAGTAATGAAGTTCGTGCTCTGCGCGGCGATGTCGGCAGGCGGCTAGTCGCGGAGAGAGACCAAGCCATATGGGATAATACCCGGTGCAATGAAGTTTATCCTCTCGACTTTTAATTTAAACTTTAATTCCAGTCAGCATAAACATCTTATGCAAAGGATATTCACTCCCATCCAATGATTCCAGTGCCAGGCATAGTAACTAAGCAAAGCAATCCGAAATAAAAGTTAGAAAATTAGTAATCATGGAAATGAGATATCCGAAGAAAGCATCAGGAGGGACCAAAAGAGTTAAAATATGTAGTGAAGACACAAGAGAAAAAGTCGGCACAGAACGGATTCTAAAACACAAAGACATCAAATCAATTGATTTGCCCACTAATGCCTTGCGACGCAATACTATACAAGGCAAACATTAAAACATCAACAGGACGCAGATCATGGGGTAGATCAAAGACACGACGAAAAGAAATTCCACGACAGTTTGATGTCTCTGTGGTCAAGGCAGCCTTAAGGGCAAGAAACAACGGTATATCCCCCTCAACACCAGAAGCAGTCAAATAGGACGCGGTGAAGAAGCAGAAGAAGCCTTTTGCACGTTGTGTTTTTTATAGTTGGATATTACGCTACTTGCAAAGAATAGGCAGGCAACAAATAAAATGATTTGGCCATGTAACAAGATTGGCTTCAGACAGGGCACCGTAGAGAGCGGTTATACAGATACAACGGTAACAGAGACAGAGGTAGACCGCGTAGAACATGGACCGCAGAAATATCAGAGACACTGAAAAGTACTTTATACAAAGCCAAGAGAAGGGCCCGATCCAGAGATCTCTTCCTGTCCTGACGCCGCGAAGTTTTCCAGGAGCAGAGGAAAGAAGAAGCAATGAATAGTGTAATTTAGACAGCAATTTGTTCAAAACTCATGAGTTATAAATTTGTTGAATGTTTTGTTAGAATTTTTTTATTTATATATATTTTGGAGGGGTTTGTGGGGTTGGGGGTTGGGGGGACGGGGTGGGGTTGTCTTTGTTTGTACTGATTATTTATGTATTGTTAAACATTTGTTGGGCTTTTTTTTTTTTTTTATATTGCACAGATTGTTATTTAAATTTAACATATTTAAAGGACATGTACTACAAGCTATGCTACCAGTAGATATATTAAATAATATATTATAAAATACTTTTCAAATAACTGTGATAACCATTTTTTGTCAGTGCTCCTCTGCCATGTGCCCTAAATTTCTGCATTGAAAAAAAAAAAAATATCAGGTGACTGGTTGCCCCTAGTATGCTTTATGCAGTTATAAGCCTGGTGGTTTGTTGTGTCTGCTGCTTCCATCAACGATAAACTACAATTGTAGTGACAGACTGTTCGTATTGAAACCTCTGGCAACTATCTTATTCACTGAGTGCGAGTGCGAGCTGTAGGATATTGTCGGGACTGTCTTTAGTTTGACTTTTCACACTGAGCAGTGAGCGTATTTTGAGCTGTTTTACTTAGCACAGTAATGGAGCAAATATAGGCTGATTTGTCGTGAGGCTGCTGAAAGTGCGAATTGTAATCCAACAATGAGATCATGTGTATTCTGTCTATGACTATACTTGATGCATTCTGAAGCAGGAAACTCGCAATACGTTCAGTTATTACTTTATATTTAAAAACAATTATTCACTCGTTTTATCGTAAATTATTCTGTTTTAAACTATTATCAGCTGTTACTATAAATTATTATCCAAAACTGTACATTAAAAAAAAAAATTTTTATGAGGGACAAGTAGAAACATTTGAGTCTCAAAAAGATACAATAATTTATGTTTATCTTTTGGTTCTCTCTGTCATCGGCTTTCATAAGAAAAAGCAACAAGCCTTTATAAAGGCTATGGTGCGACTCGTCTACTCCACTGTTCTCTGCAACTTGGTTTATACTAGTTTACTAACTGGCTAAATCTGGGGTGTCTCTATTGCACTTAGTGTAGCACATTGAAAATGATTTGGATTCTTGTTATTCTACAGACACACCATTGAACTAAATGTTATGACATTTTCGGCCAGGTTTCAGTGATCTTCTAAGAAACATTCTAGTCGTGGCCAGAGTTTAGACCAACGGTTTTCAAGCGGGAGCAGCAGAGAGGATGAGAGCAAAAATGTTTTAAGGGGGCGTAAAGTGATTGTGAAACTGAGTGCATTTGTACTTGTAATGATCTCTTATATTAATAACTTTTCCTTCGTTTTAATTATTTAAAAAAAAAAAAAACTTATTTAAAACTACACATGAAACACAAAGCCAAGGACGTTATATTATTTGACATTTTACCTACGTGGATGCTTTCTCCAAGTTCTAATATTGCTTGGAATATTTTGTGTCCTTTTTTAATCAAATTGTTTTAAATTCAGCGGTAGGAGGAATGGAGGTTGTGCTATATATTCAAGGGGATACCGAGGAAACACTGATGAAAATCACCGATTTTGAGTTATTTCAATGTTTAATCACTGCATTGTTGATAGCGGAAGTAGAAATATATTATTTTGCCTTCTGAAGTTCCATAAACCAAGTAACGGACTACATACTATACAAGCTATGATTTCTATGATTTAATTCATATATTTGCGGCAAGTAACTCGCACTCTCTACAGCAAAAATTGTAAACTATTTCTTTCAGCCAATCGTCTGTAGATATTTTTTTTACTTGAAAGCCGTCGGCCACATAACGCATTTGTGTTCACCGATGGTTCAGTCAATCGTGGTGAAAAGTCTGGCTGGTGGTTTTCAGCTAGGGTGAAGGAAAGGATGCTTTATTGATTACACTAAAGCATTTGATAAAGTGAAACATGAAGAAATTATTAGAATTTTGGAAACTTTAAACATTGATGGTAAAGATAAGAGAATAACAAAAAATATTTAAAAACAAACAAACATATACATATACTGGCAACAAGCAGCAGCCGTAAGGATTGACAACCAAGTTGGTATTTTTCGAAACATTAAACAAGTCATTAGACAGGGGTATGTGCTATCAGTCGGTTTATTCAATCTGTACATCGAAATAATAATTAGATCTATGCATGGTATGCCAGAAATAGCGGTTGGTGGGCATATTGTTAAAAAACTGCGATGTGCTGACGATATAGTTTTGATAGCTGAAAATGAAACACAACTGCAAGAAATGATATATATATATAATTATAACGGAAAGTGAAAACAAGGGTCTTAGTTTGAACAGCAGGGAAAAAAAAACACAAGTAATGTTAATTGCACAGAAAACTGACCCTCCACATTGCAACATCGAACTCATACCAACTGCTCGATTTCTATTTTCTTGCGCATGATGCACTATTTGCAGCTTAAATTTACAGTTGTAACTTATTCTAACACTGCCTATCTTTCACTGCTTGCAGGTACTACTGTTTCGGTTTTGTTCTCTTGACGAAATTCTAAGAAAATCAAGTTTTCCTAAAAATTATGGTCCAAGGCCTATCTACAAGTGAATACGGTATATACTATGTACCGACACATACTGTTTCCTAAATTTTTAATTTATGTGCAACAGTCAAACTATTATCAGTCTGGTACATTTCAAGTTTAGTCAGGGCATAGTGACACACACAACAACACACCAGGCTCCTACAAAGGTTGTGCATTTAGCTCCTGTGGATGTAGTATACCCATGATTGTGTGGTTATCCTTATTACATGGAATGGGATTCAGCTGTGACTTTCTAGGATTAAAAGAGTTAATGCAGCTTGTGAAAATACAGTCCTACCATAGGTGTACTATCCTGAAAAACACATAGAAACAAATCTGAGGCAGTAATTTGTTTGGGTCTTTATTATTAGTTGTGCTTAATTAATTATTTATTGTTAGTTAGTTATCATTAAATCTCCCATTGGCATACTCAATTGTGCAGTGGTGTCTTCTAACTGTACTTAGCTTTCCAACCTGTGATCGCCCCTAGGGATTGTTCTAATTATAATCTATTGTAATCACGTTTAAACAACAAAGATGGTGTGATGAGATGAATATGTTGTCCTTCAAAAAAAAAAAAAAAAAGCTTATATGTGAAAACGTCAATGCGTCAAATATAACTTTGAGCATTAACAGTTATCTTCTTCTTCTTCTTCTTCTTCTTCTTCTTCTTCTCGTTCACCAGCTGGCGGAAAGTTCTGGTTGCTCGTCCACTACTGAACTGCAGTCCTGCTCCAGAAGCTGAGTGTTGCGTGTGCATCAGTTTTACAGATCTCATTCTCTTGAATACAGACTGTTGGTTCCTTGCCTCTCCGGCAGATGCACTCCGACTTCAAAGGAAGCTCCCCAGTTAGTCGACTCTTACGACATGCTTTTGGGGAGGCAGTGGGTCTATTCTTGTTTTTCCCACAATAGGGCCCCGGAACCCACACAGGGGGGGGGGGGGTAATTGTTCTAATTATAATCTATTGTAATCACGTATAAACAACAAAGATGTTGTGATGAGATGAATGTGTTGTCCTTCAAAAAAAAAAGCTTATATGTGAAAACGTCAATGCGTCAAATATAACTTCTAGCATTAACAGTTATGAGCTGAAGTATGATCTATCATAACATTCGGTAGATTGGAATAAATAAAATAAAATATACTTACATGCAGGACAAATGAAATAAGTAATTGTGTTCGATATCCTTAACTGAAATGTCAAGTTCCAGCTATACTATTATTTCTGGTACTAAATATCTTGTTATGCAGACTTCTATACTGTATGTCCACAAATACGATCTGGCTTCCGGATGTTAATGTTTCTAGTTTTCTGCTCGTCTCTGTTATATTGTTGTTACTTGTTTCCCGCACAAGTCTTCATCACTTGGTTTCTCTTAAACGTTAGCTTTCCAAGCCGCAGCTTATATATGGCCAGGTTAGATCAGTTTATTTGAAAAAGCACATCCCCCGCCTTTCTCAGCAACGTTACGAAGTTGGACACTAAGCTCTTGGTATGAAGACATCCGGTAGAAGGACTATAGAGCTCACGCCCTCGTAGGTCAACCCAAGAGAGGGGAAAGTCAACATTCGAGTCGTTTGTTCTGCAAAATGCAAATGAGATGATGACAGCTTGCCTGAAGTTTGTCTGTCGTCTTTACATAGAGAGCCGCTCGAATTGAAGGTATTAGCTTGGGCGGACAGATTGTGTACTCAGCCGGCACCCACTTCAGCAATTGTGTAACCTCAGACGCGATCGGCGCACATTCCTTTCTCCGGTCCTGTTATGGACCGTTTTCAGAAGTGAAGTCTCTTCTAGACTTCTGGAGGTGCCACTTGTGTCGCATCTTGTGCCAGCCATGACGTGAAGTAGACACACCTGTCCGTGTCAGTTAGTTACATGTCGACTAATCTGATCAAATGGTGTGGATCCATGGGTGTACATCGTTACACATCTAGCGGACTGTATGAAAGGAGAGTGGGTTCCTTACCTTTTACACCATGTCGTTTTATATAATATATATATACACACACACACAGTCTTCTTCGGCCTTTCTATCCCCAAATGGAGCATAGGCCCTCAACCAACTCACGCCAAGTCGTTCTATCCTTCGCCATTGCATGGAGCTCTCCCCATGTCCTCCTCATCTTTCGAACTTCATTCTCCAGCTCTCTTCTCCGTGTGTTTTTTGGCCTTCCTTTATTCCTATGCCCTTGTGGATTCCAATGCAAAGACATTCTAGTAATGCTGTTCTCCTGTTTACACACACACACACACACACACACACACAAATATATATATATATATATATATATATATATATATATATATATATATATATATATATACATATATGCATATATACATACATATATATATATATATATATATATATATATATATATATATATATATATATATATATACATATATTTTGTGTACACCCTCATGTTGGAGCCGTGATAGCGCATTGGCTAGAAGATAGCCTATCGGCTCAAATGTCTTGAGTTCGAAACCCACTATTTGCAGATTGTTCAACTAATTGGCCTCGGCTACCAGGTCCTTCCAGCATAAAAAGAGAACCAGATGTCCCGAGAATAAAAGGTAGCCGGTGTTCGACCAATAATATCTACCCGGCTGCTTTTACATTTCTGGACACTACTTAGTTGCTTATTTTCTGGGTGGTTAATTTTTATTTTATTTGTTTTTATGTTAATTGTGTGTATGTTGTTTTGTTGTTTAGTTTCCTTGCTTTTGCTTGGTAGTTTGGTCATTTTTGTTTGCTTTTAAAACTAATTGGTTGGTTGTTTTACTGACTATGTGGCTGGTGGTTTGATTGGTCAGTCAGGTGGCTATTTGACTGGCTGGTTGTGTGGTTGGTTGGTTGGTTATCTGGTCCCCTAGCCAGATATCTGTCTGGTTTTTTTTTTTTTTTTTTGGGGGGGGGGGGGGGGGGGTTTGGGTTTTTAAAAAAATGCGTATGTGTGATTATTTTGCCTACAAATCAGAGGGAGACAAAACCAAAAGATACACAAAATAAGAAGAGGAAAGACTTGTACAAGTAACAACAGGGTGGAGGACGAGCGGTCTGAATCGGAAGGAAGCATTAAGCCCAAAAACGGCGCAAATACTAGAATTTAGTCACGAAAGTGACGCAAATAACCCAGACCACAAATATAGGCGGAGACTGTTAGCAGCTTCGGCTAGCTAGGAGCAGTCTGAAAGTGGTCGACCTTTTAATTTATTTTTTCTTAAAAGGAATCGGAATCAGAATCGGATTATTTTGCAAGTTGAATATCTCGTTAGTAGGCTGGTTGTTTGGGTGGCAATTTATTTCTGTTTGTAGCTTTTTTTTTTTTTAAAGTTTCTTTGGTTAGTTGGTTAGTCGGCCGTATGGTTAATTAGTTGGTTGATGTGCTTTAAAGAAATTCTTTGAAACTTCAGTTCCTTATGTTGATGTGCATTTTCTTATAGGCCCTAAAAACAAACGCTTACATTTAAAAGATTGAGTATGTGGAAAATGACTGGACACTCCCGGCTTAGCACCAAAGTTCCATCTCAAAAGTGAAAGTGTTGGACACCAGTGTAAGCCAGAGGTTGAAGTTTTTAGACTCTGGTACCAGCTGACCTAGATTCTCCCATCTCACCCCTTTCCTGCTCTCTCTCTCTCTCTCACTCTCTCTCTCTCTCTCTCTCTCTCTCTCCTCTCTCTCTCTCTCTCTCTCTCTCCCTCTCTCTCTCTCTCTCGTTCTCTCTCATGTCTCTATCTATTGGTTATCTACAAATGAAGCATACATACTCCGCGAACTCACGCCAAATCATCCAGTCATGTGTCATCTCTTTTGCTTTTTGCTTTTGTCTTTCCTCCTTATCCGCATTTATGGGAACCGATTAAACCATTTTGAGTCATTTCAGGAAGAAAAAAAACTCGTTTGATATTCGTCCTTTTTAATATTCATCCTCTAGTAAGAGACGGATTAATGACGAATGATAGCGTTCCATTGTATTCTTTGGTTCATTATATTATTCTATTCAGTTCACTTCTTTTCTGTTGGTAATTATAAATTACCAGTGTGTTTCTCCAGTTGGACGACGGATACAACAAATCCCTCTTCTTCATATCATCACAGACCACTAGTTGGTGAGGGCATCCATGTGAGGAAATTCCTACCCATCACTAACAAGGAGACGGAAAACTTGATGTTGACATAACCGTAATCGATTTTAATGAGTGAAATGTTTGAACAGTCACTGTACCCGTTTGCTTTGATTTTATGTCAACATGAATATGCATGAGCTAAGTTGGCTAAATATAGCTGTCGTTTAACGGATTATTTCACGGGAAGTGCAGTCAGACGCACTTGTGTGTGTTGTACGGCAGAGTCGACACAAAAGTGCGTAGATACATTCCATTCTCATGTCTTTTTGATCCGTTCTTACACACAGTTCTAGTAATGTTAGGCTCGGCGTTCGCATTTGACAGTCATAATTGAGGTATTAAGTGGCCCTAAATCAAATAATCACTCCTAAACTTGGTAGCTATTTTTGAAGTGCGGGCTGTACTTTACCGGCCGCCCGGTGCCTTTCTGAATCTCTTTCTGTTTGGTTATTGTAAGGTTCAGGTGTAATTTTAATGTATTATCAGGATTAGTACATTCTTTGTGAAGTTGCCGTTACTAGTATTTCTTTTCATTTTTTAAATACAAGAGACGTAAAATGATAACAACTTATTAGAGACATAAGAAAGAGTCTACTGTGTACGTTTTAGAACATCAATCATGTGTGAGCACTTTTGATTTTTCAATATTTTTAGAACCATTGTGTATATATACTCTTGCTCGGTGCAACTGTCTTTCTGGAATACGTCAGTTACCCAGAGGGCATAATCCCTCCTCCCCCCCCCCCCCAACCCTTGTCCTGGAGCTACTTTATCAGTCTACTTCCTTTGGCTCGTTAGGTAGGCCAGCTAACAGACTTAACTACCCTACGACACACTTGAAACACGCACCTACTGAGTACACACATTATTTTTAATGTACCAAGAACAATCCAGCTTATCGCACCCAACCCCTAGAATGGATCAATTATTCAATGTTATTTCCACTGGGCATGAATATTCAAATTATTGAATTAGCAAAGAATATTCAGCTTATTTAATATTATTTCCACTACCTGGTAATATTAAATTTATAAACATACTTCATATTATAAAATTTAAACATGTTGTCATTCATTACATAATAATAATAGTAATAATAAAAATAACAATAACAATAGTAATTGCTACAAAACATTGCTTACGCCTCTTGAAACCTTTCACCTTACACGATCTTTTATGGGCTGCATCTCGTCTCTCCTCGCCCCCATGCCAGTTATTTCTGTGTGTCGGCGTGCCTGCATTAGACGCCTTATCCACTTGCACTAACATCATTTTGCTTGTCATTTTAGGCATTTTTTGAGAACAGATCGATCCCGGAGTCTTCCCATGAGGGTTCGAAACCCCTTCTAAGGACTGACAGTGTAGATCAAATCTCCCCCCCCCCCACCACCCCCAATATTTTAAGAAAACGACTAGCCAGGGGCTTACTATAAAATCAGACTGCATCTGTCGGAGCGGCAATCAGCAATCAAATACAAATAAACCAGTAAAACGGATGTGCACGTAAAACTCAATCGTTAGGACAAAGGCAAAGTCCAAATGGACGAACAACCACAACTTTCCGCCCGTGAACAAAGCAGAAGAAGAAGAAAAAGAAGAAGAAGAAGAAGAAGAAGAAGAAGAAGAAGAAGAAGAAGAAGAAGAAGAAGAAGAAGAAGAAGAAGAAGAAGAAGAAGAAGAAGAAGAAGAAGAAGAAGAAGAAAAAGAAGAAAACAGAAAGAAAGACGAAGAAGACCTCTGAGTGAAAAACAAACACCCATATTGAGTAGACTTAAAAGCAGACTTCTCGTTGCTGTAACTTTGGTGAGACAAATGAAGATTTAAACATGCTCAGAACAAGGTCGGTTATTATTATGGTCACCGCTTCTCATTTTTGCACCTGCAGACCAGAAATATTAGCTGCCACCCCTTGAACTATACGTTTTCACCCCTTGAACTATACGTTTCCACCCCTTGAACTATACGATTTCACCTCTTGAAGCACACGTTTCCACCCGTGTACCTAGACCGTTACTCCAGAAGTGTTGTTTTAGCGAAATCAAATACAACAGGGTGCGCTACAATTAGACAAGGGTGACATCAGGAGGAAGTCAGAAAACTGACGATTTCTGACTTATGAGTTGGCACTGCGTTATTTGTTAGCTTTGAACACTTAGTGATCGGAGCTGGTTAGTAAATCAAGTATTTATTCATTGCAACCCCAGCCGATCCTAAACTTGGCGCTGGCTGCATTGATTACTCAGAGCTGCAAGGAGCGCATTACAATTATGCAAATGGCCAATCTATGAATCGCGACAACAAGGCTAATGCTCTTAGGGAAAAACGACCATTCGAGGCTTTGGGGGGGGGGGGGAGGCTAGTTAGTGCAGCCAGAACCTGAGGCTTCAGGCTTTTTCGGGGGCCATCCCCTCCAGAAATAGTGTAGACTGTTCTACCCATATCCACCCAAATATTTATTTGGTTGTACATCGGCTACTCTAATCATGTAAGGTTCTCTGTTCAAGTATTTGTTTATAAGTTGTATTGATTTGTAAATAGGTTTTAAAAAAAAAAATATTTATTCGCCTTTTTGCTCAACATCATCATCCTCTCATCATCATCATTACCTACTTAAATAAGTGTTAGCCTCCCTTTCCACCCCCCACCCCCCATATCCCCCTCTTCCTCCAACAATGTTTTCTTTGTGTCGGCACTCCTTTCGCTTGTAAAGCCTTGCTAGTCACATTTTTCTTCTTCTTCTTCTTCTTCTTCTTCTTCTTCTTCTTCTTCTTCTTCTTCTTCTTCTTCTTCTTCTTCTTCTTCTTCTTCTTCTTCTTCTTCTTCTTCTTCTTCTTCTTCTTCTTTTTCTTCTTTTTCTTCTTCTTCTTTTTCTTCTTTTTCTTCTTCTTCTTCTTCTTCTTCTTCTTCTTCTTCTTCTTCTTCTTCTTCTTCTTCTTCTTCTTCTTCTTCTTCTTCTTCTTCTTCTTCTTCTTCTGCTTTCGTCCTTAAAAAGGCGGATGGCACGTTGCTGTATTTTTTTTACAGCTTGACTGCGGCTTATGTACCTTTTGACACAACGTCTCTTGCATAAAGAGTTTTAAACCGACGATTTGTAGACCAACCAGCACGCTATTTGGAATGTGATCAACATCGCACCGGCCACCTTTACTTCCCAAAATAATGTATGATGCCAGGTTAATACTTTCTGGACCTGGGAGCCAAGGCTAATTTTGATCCATGAACAATCCACCTCCATTCAGATTTGAGCCCTAGACACTCGAACCGGCAGACGTGGTTATTTCCACCACACTATCGGGACTCCATCCCCTTGTTATTGACTAGTTCTATATCAGCAGCTACATTCCTCCAACACTCAAATGTCCCGTTTCCTCAACCCCAAATGTGTCAACTATTCTCGTACACGAAGCTGAACAATGCCATGTGTCAATATTTTCCCGGTCTGTTTTGGTGTAGTTCTAAACCTTTCTGATTTTAGTTGACCCACCCCGCATTCTTTGTAGGTTATGACTGTGCAGAGTGCAGGGTCAAATTTGCACTGGGTTTTTTCAGCTCAATATAAGAGTTTTAATCAAATACAGATGATCATATTTTAAGAATTCATGGGCTCTGTATGACGAGTGTAATAGTTCAAATGTTTCCATATTAGGAGTTAAGAGATGGGTTGTTTGTAGTCGGCACTCCAATAAAGACGCTTTATTTATAGAGGTATGTGTAAATATATGATAAATACCTTTGTGCTGAGAAATAAATTATCAGTTATTGATCAGTATTCATGGAATGTACTACATATAAGCTGTTATTGGATATAATATTCAATCACCACTAGTTGTTAACTTGTCTGCGACTGGTATTGTTGGGATCAAAATATATAAAACTTCAATAAGAAGACCAGTCGTTTTATGTGGCTCTGAGGCTTGGAGCGCAACTAAAACAGATGAAGGCTTACTACAGGGTTTCAAAAACAGAGTATTACGACGAATCTTTGGACCGATCAAAGATGTAAACAGCTGAAAATGGAGAGTGAGAAGCAACAATGAAAATCAAAATCTGTTTAAATCACCATTGATCATTTGCATCATGAGAGCTAATAGGGTAAACTGCCTGAGGCATATAGAAAGAATGCCAGATGACACAGAGGTAAAATCTGAATACACAAGAGAGATGAATTGTCGTAGACCACGGGGCAGACCAATAAGGCAATGTAGTGATAATGTCAAGAGAGACCTGCAAACACTTGGTGTCACCAACTAGAAAGAGAAGGCCAACCAGAGAGATGAGTGGAGGCAAGTGATATCTGCAGCAATGAACCTCAAGGGCCTGGGAATACTGAAAAAAAAAAAAAAAAAAGTGTTGTTGGGAATTGATGGGGACTTCTGTCCATCTCTGCTGGTCAACATCAGCCCTGTCCTAAGCCTGCTCACCAGCTCTTAGTGTCCTGTGTGCTTAGTAGAGATTTCTGGGGAAGGGGCTGGGAGTTCAATCCCCTCAGGTAATCAATCGTTCAGTCGATGTATTTAGTGCAGGCGCGTGTGTGTGTATGTGTATGAGTGTGCAAGTATATTATATATGTATATATATATATATATATATATATATATATATATATATATATATATATATATATATATATATATATCTGTGTGTGTGTGTCTTTGTGTGTGTGGTTTTTGTGTTCAAGGAAACCTATAGTGTTAGATCATCACCATTATCGTCATCACTTTGGCCTTTCCTCTAACACGATCTTTAAGACAAGTTTGTCCTTTGTCACCACTATTTTCAATTTTGGTTTGCGAACCATTTCTAGAAAAAAAAAAATAATAAGACAGGACACAACTATCGAAGGTATTTTTGTACTAGAATTGGAGAATTGAAACAAAATTAAGTAAAGTCAAACTAAACACACCCCTCCTCCCCCCCCCCTCCCACCACCACCTACGTTTTGATAAAATCACAAGTCATTGAATTGTATGGTATCACCTTTACCAACTACCCAAACTCCATAAGTAAACATAACAGAAAAATTAACTGAACAGATTTTACTCAAAATACAGTGGACAGCTAAAAAGAGCAACCTAGAGGTTTTGAAAAAGGCAGGAGCCTGAAGGCAACTTATCACAGACGTCAGAAGCACAGAGTGATCATTTTTCGGCCATGTTAGGAGAAGAGGGGAAAATAGAACCTGTTGTGACCACTGGAAAGATCCGTGTAAGGAGTCATAGAGGAAGACAACTAGAGACGATTCTTGACTGTCTTGTTTCAGGGCATGGAGGTGTTGACATACCGCAGATTGTGGAGAGGCATGATCGCCGACGCCACTAGGCGAGGCACCTGATGATGATGATGTCACAATTTTACGTTTATTAGGGGATGTAAGTGTCCGCGTTCAGAACGGAGAGCAGAAATCTTGCCCCCCCCCCCCCCCCCCCCCCCCCAAAAAAAAAAAAAAAACTCGGTCTGATCGCATTGACTTTAGTATTCCAGGTTATCTGCTTGTGTGTCAACACGGGAGATAGTTGCCCCATTACTTGATTAGCTTTGGCACATCTCGAGCTAATTTCTCTGTCCAGTTTTCCATCGGATGTGTAAATTGCTCCTAAATACTTGAATTCAACTGTTTGTCTTAGGGCGTTGTTTTTTATTTATTTCTAAATTATATTTCTGTCTTCCTGTCACCATTGTCTCTGTTTTCGTGGTGTTTATTCTCATATTATATTCCTTCCCTTTGTTGCTAATTTGATTTAGGTGGTTCTGTAGCATCGAAAATACGGCTTGCATAATTGCAGCCACGTGCACTCAACACTGCTACAGTTTTTTTCTGGTTTCTTCATCCCCCACCCCCACACACACAATCCAACATCTGATCCCAGATCTTCTTCTTCTAAACAAATGATCTCTAATTATTTTCAGGTGGCGCCCCCATTGAGTGTATGGCAAAACACCCACGCACCCCCTCCCCCCATTCAACATCTGATCCTTGATCTTCCTCTTCTAAACAAATGATCTCTAACTATTTTCAGGTGGCGCTCCCATTAAGTGTATGGCAAGATATCCACGCACCCCCGCCCCCTTCCTCCCCCATTCAACATCCAATCCTAGTTCTTGTTCTTCTAAACCAATGATCTCTAACACTTTTCAGGTGGCACCCCCATTGAATGTATAGCAAGACATCCCCCCTCTCCCCACCCCTTTTTTCCCCCTACCTTTGCCATACATTACATGCCTTCAAGAGTCCTGGAAAGTATACCTGCAGTGTTGATGCGATCAAAGGAGACAGGCCCAAATATTATTCCGACCGGCGTCGAAGTCGTCTACCGGCGAACCAATTGGCGACCCGGTTGACGATGCCCCCTAGGTTGGAGACCGCGGTAATAAACATGTTGACCTTAAAATTATCTGTCTCTTCCTTCCCCTCATATTCAACACTTTCTGCATAATTCATTTTTTTTAACTCTTTCCCTTACGATAGAAAAAAAAAATCCGCATTTAAAAATATACTTCATGCGCGAGGACATGTTATGTGTGGTTTCTAAATTTGAAGGCATGCAAAAAGGGCAAATATGTAACTATAGGTGCCAGTGGAACAAGAGACTTGGTGCGAACCTGTGATATTTGTTTGGTTCTCATTTCTACCTGCTACATTTTATACCCTCATCTCAATTTGTTTTACCTACTTCAGTTGACATAGGTGTTTAATTCTTGTTAACCGTGTTTGAATAGCGGCTGTGGCAAGTCGAGCATTACGTATTTGTAACTTAATATCGTATTACCGAAAATACTTTACTTTTATCGTAGGACATTGTACACATTTCGTAACCGCCGACTGACATTTATCAAGCGCAGCGATGCAGTCATTTGTTCGCAGTTACATCTCTTTACTTTTGTGTTCCAGATTATCTTAGAGGACCCATTTTCATCCCTTTGTGTATATTAGGCATACCGGGTTAGACATATATTTTATAGTCTAATCGGCCCTTGGTGGGTGATGTAGTCAGCATCACACTGACCGCCTTTACTTCCCTCGAATTTACCTGGTACCCATGTAAGGTTGGGTAGACCTGTGAGCAAAGACCATTTTTGGAAACAATAAAGGTCCAGCACCTTTCGAATTTGAACCCACGACTTTCGGATCAACAAGCGAGCTCCTAACCGCTACACCAGGACGGCTTTACGATAATTGAAAAGATATATCAAAACAATTGTCAATGAACCCTTAAGATCGCATTGAAGTGTGGAAAGTAACAGCAGACTCTAAATATAAACTAGAAATGATTCAGAATAACTGTCTAAGGAAAATTATGCAAATAATTGGACCAAAGAAAATCGGGCTATCCTCCAAAAAACGGTCCTAAATTATCCAGGCGGAAAATACACCCTAACAGGGCCTCAGTCACGTGTCACTTGCGCACTTTCGTCGTCCTAAATTGCGCACTTCCGCCACCGCCGAGGGTATCCCCCACGCCGCTCACGTGAGCGGTGTGAGGGAGTTCATCACTGGCAAATGTTATCTATGGAAGAAGTCTGAGATTTCTTAGTCATGTTTGTGGATTGCTTCGTTGTATTTTGGCGAGATCGTTTCTCCAGTGGACGGTAAATGAAACAAAATACGCTAACGACCTAAGCAGACCTAGAGAAGGACGGTATACAGGAAAATGAAAGATTGTACTGTCATGAGCTATCATCCACAAAAAGCAACATACCGTCAACAGTTGAGATCCTTTGTAAATGCTCTTTGTGTCAACAAAATAGAGATGATAACGAATATGTAGATTTTAGTAATGTTACAGCAAAGGCTGAATATAATGTTATGAAAACAACCAATGCGTCTTTCAAGTATGGGAATTAACATCAAAAACATGACCAGTGTTATCAGGTCAGACAAATAGATTACTTTGGTCATATTCAGTGATACACGTAAAGGATGGTATGGAGGGAGAGAATGATTAGGGAATGCTGCAAGAGGAGGGCAACGTTACATGTGGGTGGACAACATCAGTGTTGGACCGGAAGATATCGGCCTCAAATTCCCATTAGCGGCAGAAATACAGCTTTGCCAGTCTGGCAGATCAACAGACATTTTTAAAAATGTATGGTTGCTGTAGTCGTTCATTTAGTTTTTCGGTGTCACTTTGTATTTATTGTCTTGTGTGTATTCATTATTGCAGTACCGTACGTTTCATTCAAGAATGAACAAATAGCTACAAAAATGCATGCAGCGCATGCGAACGACAGAGCATTGCATTTCTGATGCAGCAGTGTCTGTAGATGGAAGAGTTGAAATAACACCTGAGAACTTCAGTAGGGTGAAACTGACATCACAGAAACGAAATATGACAAGATAAAAATAAGACAGGAATCTACATCTAACTACTTTCTGCGACACAGTAGGGCAAACGAAACAGGAAAATGAAGATCCTCTGGTCGCACCCCGACTGCTTCATTCTCCCCAAACCATGATTCGAATAAATGCGTTTTCTGTCGCTGTTTAATCTCAGATCGCAACTTCCCCAGGGCAGGGTTCGCCATCTAGCATCCGTGTATTGTCATGTGGCTGGAAAACTTACTTTACTTCCTATTCAACTACTAAACTTACATTAACAAACACACGTGACATTCTATTCCAAGTTTGGTTTGCAAGGGGTCGCAACAATTTGGAGTTTACAGGCTAAAACACACTCTTCGTTGTAAAAGTTGGAGCTAGGCTTCAAGTGCGTCATAGAACAGACTAGAATGACAACAAAAAAGCTTCCTTATCTTTACCATCGTCATCGTCATAACATTTCAATCTCGGTGTCGACATAAACTGCATCACCACAGTTGTCATCATACAATCTAGGTGTCGTCATAAACTGCATCACCACAGTTGTCATCATACAATCTAGGTGTCGTCATAAACTGCATCACCACATTTGTCGTCATAAACTGCATCACCACAGTTGTCATCATACAATCTAGGTATCGCCATAAACTGCATCACCACAGTTGTCATCATACAATCTAGGTGTCGTCATAAACTGCATCACCACAGTTGTCATCATACAATCTAGGTGTCGTCATAAACTGCATCACCACAGTTGTCGTCATAAACTGCATCACCACAGTTGTCATCATACAATCTAGGTGTCGTCATAAACTGCATCACCACAGTTATCGTCATAAACTGCATCACCACAGTTGTCATCATACAATCTGTGTGACGTCATAAACTGCATCACCACAGCTGTCATCATTGTCATGAGATGAACAGCCACCACACTCATTGGACGAGTCGGGACCTGATATCCCTCGCGCTCAGCAAAGTTTCAAACTTGGACCCGTCCGGAAAGGTATATAGTCCCTTATATTGATCTGTACCTTTATCTGGTAAAATAGTAATTTCTTGACCCTCTAGTTGCTTTGATAAATCTTCATTTTCAAACTTACAAATATAGGTTGGCGAATTCTGATATTTTAATTAGAAATTCCTGTCAACCGGTTTACTCCTTGGGCAGGAATACAAGGGAACTTCTTTTCTAGTAACGCTAAGCGTAGTTTGAAGCGGGCATTTTTCTGCTTGACTGCCTAGTAGAACAGACGTTTTCAACAGAGCCTCGTACATTTATGCTTTGAGTAGGCGGCCTTTGGTGTCTAGGACATTTCCTAAGCTTGGGTAATTTAATTATAGTTTAAGCGTGCGATAAATGATGTCTTTTTAAAGTTGGTCACTGCTGTGTAGAGGGGAGTATCAGCTATGTGATCGCACAGAGTTCGACCGTTCTTGATGTCCAGAGATCCCGATCCGAACCTTAGACCTTCCCTGGTACAGACTAAATAGTTTGTGCTCTAAATAACCCACACTTTTTGTAAAGATATTAAACCCTACAAGTAATTATTCTATAACCAAACGTAGGATTTGTATTGACTAATAGACACAGGTAAACTGTCATCTTTGGCCGGCTTGTTGCTGTGACACAAGCAAGCTTGGCGCTCTGGGTCAAAGGTTAATTGTAGCACAAGAAAGTGTGTACGGTAAACAGACGGGGGATGGTATGAAAAATATATATAAGAGAGAGATGGAATGTGTGTCTACAAGTGCTGGCGGGCGAGGATAGTTGAAGTTTTCTGTTTATAGTCTTTCTGTCTCCACTCTGGCACTCATCTCCTGTCACTGTTACTGACTGAACAATAGAGATGATATGTAGAGACTTATACTGTCTCATTATTTTCAGAGATGTCCTCTGAATGATTACTAATGTGGATGTTAATAAACTGAGCTTGACATGTAACACCTGAGAGGACTGCTAATTCTGAGTTCCTTCTTGATACAGGATGATATCTCCTTGGAAGCCAGGCAGTGAATCAGCAGTCCACAAAACCACCTACAAGGAAGTCACCTATGTCTAAGCCAGTGGTGGGCAGCAGATGGTGAACCTCATTGTGGTCATCAAATAATGAAATCCTCCAGTTGGTCTACAGACAACATTATGGGTGTTGTACCTTCACCATCATTTATCCGGCAGTGTGTTTGTGCCTCAAGTGTTTGACTTGGTACCTGAGATCTTCTCCAGGAACTTGGGTGTATCTCCAGTGTTCGAGTGTCTAGTGTGGGACTGTCTTGAACATAACAACAGAGTGACTGAACATCCAGCCAGTTCAAGAAACCAAGTATTCAGATACGTGCGGACACTCATGGGTTTATTGCCAGGCTTCACTATTAAATGTCCATACTGATCATAGGGATGAGAAAGGCAGACTTTGGAACATTCATACACGTTCTGTCAATTCAAGATCGAGTTGAAGTTTGGTCCTTCATATCACTCTGTGTTCTTGAAGTTCTTTGCTGATTCTTAAATAATGTATGTGTTACGATGATTACAGTATTTATGAAGTTTCACTATTGACTGGAGTGTCACTCATTCAGGGTTCTTAGCTGTCTAAAGTACATGTATGTTCAATTAAATATTTTCATCTGTGTTAACATGGTTATGATAGTACTGTAGACTATCATAACCTGGGATCTAGTTTTTATAGTAGTGGGGGCGTCCTCCAAGTGTGCCTTGGATATATTATTATATATATATATATATATATATATATATATATATATATATATATATATATATATATATATATATATATATATATATATATATTGTAGTGCCAAAACTTGAGTTGCCCTACTCCAGAAATAAGTTGAGCGTATATTGGCCACGGGCATCCCTTAGACCAATACAAGCCAACGACTCAACATAATTATTTCTGCGTGCTGTTGGTTCTTAAGGAGAAATCCTTAAATCAGGCACGTGACAGAGTGATATGTGACAATCATACAATCTGGGTGTCGTCATAAACTGCATCACCACAGTTGTCATCATGCAATCTGGGTGTCGTCATAAACTGCAACACCACAGTTGTCATCATACAATCTGGGTGTCGTCATAAACTGCATCACCACAGTTGTCATCATACAATCTGGCTGTCGTCATAAACTGCATCACCACAGTTGTCATCATACAATCTAGGTGTCATCGTAAACTGCATCACCACAGTTGTCATCATACAATCTGGGTGTCGTCATAAACTGCATCACCACAGTTGTCATCATACAATCTAGGTGTGGTCATAAACTGCATCACAACAGTTGTCATCATACAATCTGGGTGTCGTCATAAACTGCATTACCACAGTTGTCATCATACAATCTGGGTGTCGTCATAAACTGCATCTCCACAGTTGTCATCATACAATCTGGGTGTCGTCATAAACTGCATCACCACAGTTGTCATCATTCAATCTGGGTGTCGTCATAAACTGCATCACCACAGTTGTCATCATACAATCTGGGTGTCATCATTAACTGCATCACCACAGTTGTCATCATACAATCTGGGTGTCGTCATAAACTGCATCACCACAGTTGTCATCATACAATCTGGGTGTCGTCATAAACTGCATCACCACAGTTGTCATCATACAATCTGGGTGTCGTCATAAACTGCATCAGCACAGTTGTCATCATGCAATCTGGGTGTCATCATAAACTGCATCACCACAGTTGTCATCATACAATCTGGGTGTCGTCATAAACTGCATCACTACAGTTGTCATCATATAATTTGGGTATCGTCAGAAACTGCATCGCCACAGTTGTCATCATGCAATCTGGGTGTCGTCATAAACTGCATCACCACAGTTGTCATTATACAATCTGGGTGTCGTCATAAACTGCATCACCACAGTTGTCATCATACAATCTCGGTGTCATCATACACTCGTGGTTATGAACATCACTATTGTCAACGTCATGAACATCAGCATTATATTAATGAAACTGATACAAAGAAACATCAATGTTATCATTGTCACGATTATCACGATTATCATCGTTATGGATATCAGCTTTATCATTACTGTGAACATAAACATCATTAGTATAAATATGAAAATTAGCACATTAAATATCATTATTATCATCGTTGTGAACAGCAGCAGAAACAAAGTCACAAATATCAACATACAGCGTTGTAGACATCAACTTTCTCGTCGCCATAAGCATCAATTTTATCACCGCGGTAAACATCAACATTCATATGCATCATCATTTTCATAAACATCAGCATGATCGTCCTCTTAGACTTCACCGTTATTTTCATAGACATCTACATTATGATCATAACAGGCATCAGCATTATCACCTCATTATCATGAGCATTATAGTCATTAGCATCAAATTTATCACCTCATTAACATCAACATTGTTGTCAATAACATCAATATGATCACCTCATAAACATCAACATTATCGTCACTAACATCAACATTATCGGCACTAACATCAACATTATCGGCACTAACATCAACATTATCGGCACTAACATCAATCAACATTATCTTGATAAACATCATCATTTTCACGATAAACTTCAATGTCCTGGTTGTTAATCACATCATTATCCAGGGCTGATGTTTAAGTAATTTAGGGGGAGGGGTGGGGGCGAGGGTGGGGGTGGTATTTTCCGAAGAGGGATTCGGCTCATGTAGCATACATTATTTAATTGATCAATATATTAATGATTTATCGTGGTCTTCCTCTGCCTCTTCGA